>BLSH010210640.1:149728-167957 GCA_018402905.1 Glandirana rugosa | reverse complement strand
ACCAAACCTGAAACCCCCTGGGGGTGTAGAAAAAATAAAACCCACCCCAAGGGGAATTTTAGGTATGGTCTGGACTTCCCGGACCTTGTCTGAAACCCCCCCGGGATGCGAAAAAAAATAAAACCCACCCCAAGAGGAATTTTATGTATGGCCTGGACTTCCCAGACAATGCCTGAAACCCCCCCTTGGGACGTGTTAAAAAAAAAATGTAAAGCCTCACTCGAAGGGGAATTTTAGATATGGTCTGGACTTCCTGGACCATACCTGACCACCCCACCCACCCGTTACGTTACGAAAAAGTCGCTAAAATAGATATAACAGCCCATGGTCGTTATGTAGTGTCGGCGGTATTATTTACTGTTAAAAAGGAAACCTTTACATTAAAACGAGACCGATAAAAGCTTTGGGGGGGGGGGGGGTTCCCCTTAGTCTGCCAGTAAAAGGGCACACCTCAGTGATGTTTCGAAAATAGCCAGAGCAAAATTACATTTCCAAAGGAAAAATTGTCATTTATTATGGCGGCTGTGATGTATTGCTGGTACCCGACAATATAGATAAAATCGCTGAAAAAGCATTGCATTGCCCACCCACCCCACCAGTCCATACCAGGTCCTTCAGGTCTGGTATAGATTTTAAGGGGAAGCTCACTCCGAAATGTAAAAAAAAAATTGTGCAGGGTTCCCCCCCAAAGTCCGTAACAGACCCTTCAGGTCCGGTATGTATTTTAAGGAGAACCCCACCCAAAATAAAAAAAAGCGTAGGGCCCCCCCAAAGTCTGTTCCAGGCCCTTCAGGTCTGGTATGGATTTTAAGGGGAACCCCACCCAAAATAAAAAAGATGTGGGGGTCCCCCAAAGTCCAAACCAGGCCCTTCAGGTCTAGTATGGATTTTACGGGGAACCCCACACCAATATTGAAAAAAAAATGATGTGGGGGTCCCCCCAAAATCCAAACCAGGCCCTTCAGGTCTGGTATGATTTTAAAGGGAACCCCGTGCCAATTTTTAAAAAAAATGGCATAGGGATCCCCCCAAAATCCAAACCAGACCCTTATCCGAGCACGCAGCCCTGGCATGGCAGGAGGGGGTGAGAACGAGCGAGTGCCCCCCTCCGAACCATACCAGGCCACATGCCCTCAACATGGGGAGGATGCTTTGAGGTCATCCCCAAAGCACCTTATAATATCTGCTAGATAGTTCGATAGGGTGATTTGTATACAGTCAGTTAGTGCAGGCAGTGCAAGAATATATATATACCTTCCTAGTGTGTATATATATGACGTGGGGGTCCCCCAAAATCCAATCCAGGCCCTTCAGGTCTGGTATAGATTTTAAGGGGAACCCCAGGCCAACATTTTAAAAAATATGACGTGGGGGTCCCCCCAAAATTCAAACCAGGCCCTTCAGGTCTGGTATGGATTTTAAGGGGAACCCAGCGCCAAGTTTAAAAAAATGGCATAGTGGTCCCCCAAAATCCAAACCAGACCCTTATCCAAGCACACAGCCCTGGCATGGCAGGAAGGGGTGGGGACGGGCGAGAGCCCCCCTCCGAACAATACCAGGCCACATGCCCTTAACACGGGGAGGATGCTTTGGGGTCATCCCCAAAGCACGTTGCCCCCATGTTGATGGGGAGAAGGGCCTCTTCCACACAACCCTTGCTGGTGGTTGTGGGGGTCTGCAGGCGAGGGGTTTATTGGAATCTGGAAGCCCCCCCTTTTTTTTTTAAATACATTTTTTTGGTGAAGAAAAAAGATATACAGACATTTTGCCACATAGTGGCCCAGAATGACCATGGTAATGACCAAATTTTACAATATACGAAGTGGTGAGAGTAACAAAAACATAGATTGAAAACATTGAAAGAACTGGTTGTCTACTTATGCCCTACCTGCGGAGGGTTGGATGGTTTGTTCTGGTAATAATACATCAAAATTGAATTTCCTAAGGCTAGTAGGATATGGAATAACAAAGATGGTAGATTTAAATGTATAGCCTGAAAGTAATATCCTAGGCTTCATAGCATCATAGAGAAAAACAGTAGTTGAAGAGTTGGATAAGTATGGTTCCTGGTTGTGCATCACAAATTGTTTTAAAGCATACCAACTTGGTTGGTGAGAAAGGTTAGAGGTCCTGCTCATATAAGTTCCTGAGGTACTTGTGGCAGAATTGGATAGGGCCTCGGCAGAGGTCCTGTTCTTCACTTGAAAGGGCTCATTCCATAAATGCCCGCCACTTCTTAAAGAATCTTTGGTTACTGGTTGGGTGTGAGAAGTCGGTGATGAGTTTTTCTTTATAAAGAGTGAGACTTAGCTCTCTTTTGAGGTGGGTGATTGTTGGGGGAATTGGTAGAGTCCAGTTTTTAAGGATTTGTTTACGAGCAATCATCAATGTTGTCAAAGTCCAGGTGTCAGGGGAGGACCAAGTGATAAGTTGCTTATCCCAATATCCAAAGATAAGGAGGAAGGGATCTCTTGGTAGTTTGACCATTGTAATACCGAATATGAATGCTAGGGTCTGTTCCCAAAAAGTCTCGATGTGAGGACAAGTCCAAAAGCGGTGCATTAGGGTTGGCTTTGGTGTCCGGCACATGGGGCATATCATTGAGCTTGTGGTGTTTGGGAGATCTCGTGAAGGTTATATAAGCTCGGTGGATCAGTTTGAGTTGAGATTCTCTCCAGGCTTCATTAGGAGTAATTTTTAGGATGCAATTGCATCCCGTTAGTATTTTGTGTAGGATGTTTGGGTCAGGGAAGTCTGTGTTCCACTTGGCAGCTGCTTGGGTGGCGGAAAACTGTGCAGAAGCAAGGAGAATCGGTTTGTAAAGAGCCGATATGGAGTAGTTTCCATTTTCAAGAGATTTTTTCCAAAAGGGAGGATTGGAAATGAGGTGACCCCCCCCTCTCCAATGATTGAAGATACTCGCACATTGACGGTAATAGAAGAAGAGTGAGGTCGGCATAGAGTAAAGCTCTGCGATGTCTTTGAATGGGAGAAGAGCTCCCGTGTCCAGATTGCAAAGAGAGGAGAACTTAGTAAGGCCGCTTTTTTCCCATTCTAGATATGCTTTATGTTCCATTCCCGAGGAAAAATTAGGATTTCTTTGCATAGGCGTATGTCTTGACATGGAAACAGGTACTTTCAGGAGTTTCTGTGTTTCTCTCCAAGCGACAATAGTGTCTCTCAAAAGAAGACTCTGTTTTAAGTCTTGACGTAAAAGTGTAGGTTTTGTGTGAAGCAGAGCCTCCAGCGAGTAAGGGTGGGCCAGAGCCGATTCCAGGTCAAAAGATGTATACTGGGAAGACTTAGATATCCAATCTAGGCCTATACGATTCAAGAACACCAAGTTATACAATCTTGTATTAGGTAAATTTGTCCCCCCCGCGCTCCTAGGAAGATGCAATTTATGGAGGGCAATACGAGCCCTTTTTTTCCTCCAGATGAATTTAGAAAGCATGCTGTGAAGCAACTGAATATCCTTATGTTTAAGGAGTAGTGGGATCGTTTGTAGGGGGTATAAGAGTCTAGCAAAGCTGACCATTTTGTAGAGAAAGAAGTATAAGGATGGCGCTACACCTAACGTAAATTCAACACATCAAAATATGCTAATAGTGTGTTATGGGAACAAACACAACATCAAAACAGTGATAAACATGGAAACCTCCTATGTGCATATAATTAAAAGGTACACTCCAATGCAGAAGCAACCCTCTGGTATCAGATGGGGGTTAGCGGGTACAGTGGAGTTAAAGATCACATCCAATGATAAAAACAGTGATAAACTTAGAAACCTCCTATGTGCATATAATTAGAGGGTCAACTCCAATGTAGAAGCAACCCTCTGGTATCAGTTGAAGGTTAACGGGTACAGTGGAGTTAGTGATCACATCCAGTGTTAATCATATAACCAATAAATATCAAATGTTTGAGGTGTAACAATACCTCTAAGTACTCAAGTCACACTTCGCTCATATGTGTGTGAAGATCTCAAGAATTGTGAATGGTGAAAAAATAAACCAACAATTGGTAATTAAAAATAGTGTTCAAAGTGACAAATCCTTAGTTGTAGCAAGAGGAAGAGAAGTATTTTTATAAAGTCTATTCAAATATGCAGCCGTATTCCATAAGGTGTATATCAGTGATAAATCCAGAAGCATGTAAAGGGAAAATATTTGGAGTGTGGGTGGTCAACCCTTCCGGATTTGAGGCTTACCAGATAGAAGCAATATTCATGCCTGGGTAAATATTGTGGTCCAGATGTGTCCGGGACGCGTCACACTCTCCTCTTCATCCAGGGAACCTCCAAGGGGGGAGGTGAAGTGGACTGGGGGCATCACACTATCCTTCCCTCTCCTGTTCGCTATCTCCGGTAGGGATGTTTCTTGGCGCCAATGGTATCCACTGTGGTTCCCGGCGGCTCAGGATGGACTCAGAGAGGTGGAAGAAAAAGACAAGGGCCCTCCATCGCGTAAAAAAGCCTCAATAACGAGGTATGACTTTATTTAAAATATAATAAAATTCTATAAGCTTATAGAGTAGTATGGAGTATCAATAAAAAGGCAGCAATATGGGGTCAACAGAGCCCGACGCATTTCGTGTCAATACACATCGTCTAGGGGCTGCTGACCCCCCAAACCGCTGCTCATATATACCCAGTTAATCCCCATTCTGAAAAGACGCACTTCCGGTCCCGGGCGGACCCGCGTGCGTTCCAGCCGTGTACTTTCGGTCGTTTAGCTTGCGTTCCAGTGATGCACAGTCACGGGTCCGCATTAAGAAAAGGAAAGGCTAATGAGTATAGTGTGTCTAAATTGACGATGAATCACCAGGAGGATAGGCCAATGTTTAAGGAATTAATAATTAATCAGCCAACCAGCAGATCCGCCAACCCGGAAGTGTTTTGCATCACAAAGGGTAAATAGCAGGTCCGCCACCCGGAAGAGGTTCTACCGGAAGTGTCGTCATACCATGATTGTTTACAGGAAGGAGTCATTCATGTAGGCCCAGCAGGGTCAAAAAGACTCATATTCCACAACAGAAATAATGATTGTAATCCGTGACAGTGCGCGGCCTGCAGATACCACGACCAGAAGACACAAATACCAGTGCACATAAAGTGTTTAAGAGTAATACATGCACCAGACCCCATATCTTATATATAACATAAAAGCAGGTCACAGGTACAGAGGTGGATATTGATACAAGTAGATGGAACGAATACAGTACAACATATTAGGCATGTATCTTAAACAGCCAATGTCCAAATGATTTAGCAGAATCACAAAGCTGGCAAAGGAACCATAATGCGGAGATGCAGCACGGAGATGACCATAACAAGTATTCTCTCCCCTTTCATCTCGTGGGCAACACATCCACACAAAATAAATAATGCAGATAGAACAAATTTAGAAAGTAATATACAACAACAAGTAGGCATTCTAAACATAGTTTTAGTACAATCTTTAAAGACCTAGTATTGCGTGACCTGGAACATTTGCCCATCAAAAGGACAAGACAGGACACCAAGTTCAAAGATGGTCTTGAGTCCCTCTGTGAAAGGAAGGACCTTATAATATGTCCTGCAGATAAAGGAGGAGGGATAGTGGTTCTAGACAAACAGGATTACTGGAAAGAAATGGAACACAGTGACCAACTCACCTATAAGGAACTGACCAAGGACCCCACAACAGTTTATAAGAAGGAACTGAAGACTATAATCGATAGAGGCTTTTCGAGCAAGATCCTAAACAAGAAGGAAAAGGCTTTTCTGGTCCCCAAAGCCCCTCGGATCCCTATCCTATACTATTTGCCAAAGATCCACAAAGATCCTCTAAACCCACCCGGGAGACCTATAGTTAGTGGAATTGATTCCATTACTTCCCGGGTGGGGAAATACGTAGATTTTTTTCTGCAACCCTTAGTCAGAAAAATGCCTTCCTATCTCAAAGACACTAAAGATGTGATCAATCTCTTGGACCGTATCCAGCTTCCCGCCCAAGTTCTGATGGCCACAGCGGACGTGGCATCTCTTTACACCAGTATACCCCATGAGAGGGGTATTGAGGCTTTTACTTATTTTTTATCTACCGATATTACCCTCCCTGACATACAAAAAGAATATATTATCGAACTGTTGGAATTCGCTGCAACGCATAACTACTTCTGGTTTGATAACAAATTCTACCACCAAGTGAAGGGGGTTGCCATGGGGGCAAAGTTTGCCCCCAGTCTGGCGAACCTCTTCATGGCTAAGTGGGAGGAGGACGTCGTCTACGCCCTTCGTCGACCTCAGTTGCTACTATGGGCTCGTTATATCGATGACGTCCTCCTCCTATGGAATGGCACACAGAAAGAGTTGAACCAATTTTTTGCGACTCTCAACTCTAATGACAGAGGTATCTCTTTATCATTTGAATGCAGTACGACCAGCATACACTTCCTGGACCTAGAGATCCTAATGAAGGACGGAGATATCTGTACGAGAACGTACTTTAAACCTACGGATCGTAATGGATATATCCCTAAAGACAGTTGCCATTATGAATCCTGGTTAAAATCGATTCCACTGAGTAAATTTTTAAGACTCAGAAGAAACTGCTCCAACACTGAGGATTTTGTTGAACAAGCTGAGATACTCCGGCGGAGGTTCCTGGAAAGGGGTTATGATGAAACCAATGTGAAGGAGGAAATTAGTAGAGCCCTGACCACTAATAGGACATCACTGCTAGAAGAGAAACCTATGGTCGACCACGAGAATGATTGGCAATTCACATGGTCTTTTTTCACATCATATTCCCTGCAACACAGACAAGTTAACAACATTCTGAGAAAGCACTGGAAAGTCTTACAGAGTGATCGGGTATTGGGGCCACTTTTACCCTCCAGGGCCAAGGTGATTTTTAGGGGTGCACCTGCCCTGAGACACAAAATCGCCCCCAATATACCCGAACCCCCTCGGAAACCAAGTTTTTTTTAAAACCTTAAAGGTTTCTTCCCCTGCCGGAGATGTAGAGTCTGCAAACTCAACCAATGTAAAAGTAGGAAAATCTCAGAGTTTACTTCCACCACGACCAACACCACTTATCCCATCAAATGCTTCTGTACCTGTGAAACAAAAAATGTGGTTTACCTTCTAACATGCCCTTGCGGGAAACAGTATGTGGGAAGAACTATCAGATCGTTCTCCATTAGAGTGAGTGAACACATCACTAATATTACCAAAGGCAAAACAAATCACAGCGTCCCGAAGCACTATCTGAGGGCACATGACAGAAACCCTGAAGGTACCACATTCTCAGTTATAGACAGATACGTCCCACCATGGAGAGGAGGAGATCCTGTAAGAGGGGTGTCTCAACAAGAAGTTTTTTGGATCTACCAATTAAAAAGTTTCTCCCCACATGGGTTAAATATCGATTGGGACATTAATTCATTCATCAACAAGGCTTAAAAACATTAATGGTTCGGGATACTTTAAGTACCAGGGTTAGCTTAGCACCTCTTTAATAAACTCCCCCCCTCCCCTGACCAGAAATTAGGCCCCTACAATCCGGCCTATTCACCTCTACCCTTCAATGTATTTCACCCCTGCTTACAAAACGCACTAGTGCCATAAACATACATTAAAAATTCCTTATATATTCTTTTGGAATATTACATCATTTCAACTTGTCAATCCACCTAGGGTTACTCTGAAATATCATAATTAAGGACTCATTTTGATTCAAATCCCCATATGATAAGTTGTACTAAAACTATGTTTAGGATGCTTAGTTGTTGTTGTATATTACTTTCTAAATTTGTTCTATCTGCATTATTGATTTTGTGTGGATGTATTGCCCGCGAGATGAAAGGGGAGAGAATCCTTGTTATGGTCATCTCCGTGCTGCATCTCCGCATTATGGTTCCTTTGCCAGCTTTGTGATTCTGCTAAATCATTTGGACATTGGCCGTTTAAGATACATGCCTAATATGTTGTACTGTATTTGTTCCATCTACTTGTATCAATATCCACCTCTGTACCTGTGAGCTGCTTTTATGTTATATATAAGATATGGGGTCTGGTGCATGTATTACTCTTAAACACTTTATGTGCACTGGTATTTGTGTCTTCTGGTCACGGTATCTGCAGGCCATGCACTGTCACAGATTACAATCATTATTTCTGTTGTGGAATATGAGTCTTTTTGGCCCTGCTGGGCCTACATGAATGACTCCTACCTGTAAACAATCATGGTATAGCGACACTTCCGGTAGAACCTCTTCTTCTTCTTTGGAAATTTGGACAGGAGTTAAGTACCATCTTTGTAACACTTTGATTGCTAACTCCCACAGTTTGGCGCTGTGGCTGGCTGAGTATGTATGTTTGATTGCTGTTTGCCATTGCTGATTGGTGAATGTTTCACCTATGTCAGTTTCCCACTCTATGAAGAAACTGCTCTTGTGCATTAGGTTTTTTTGTTGCATTGCATTGTAGAATAGGGTTATGCCCTTGTGGTTGCAGCTGACTGAATTTAGATATTGCCAGATTGATTGCTGTAGTTTAGAGTGAGTATTCTGGCATGCCTTGAGGCTATGTTTGATTCTGAGGTGATTATAGAATTCAGAGTTGGGTAGTGTGTAAGTTTTCTGGAGTTTTTCGAAGGTTTTAAGATTGTAGCCATCATATAGGTCCCTTATGTGATGTATCCCTACTTTTAACCATTGGGATAGTGAGATAGAAGGGGTAATATACTGTAGGGCCTGGATCGGTGGGGCTATAGAGGTTCCATCAAGGATATTTCTGGATTGGTTAATTAGAATTAACCATGCTTTTGCTGAGGCCACCATGGTTGGAGGGATAGAATTAGGAAGTTTGGCTCCTAGGGAAATGCTGTGAATCCAAGTGGAGAGAGATTGGTCTACTAGGTATGACGCTTCTATTGTTCCCCATGCAGTTTTGGGGGAAGGTTGGAACCAGTCCCTTAAGTTGGCTAGAATGGCCGCTAGGTAGTAGTCTTTGATGTCTACAAGGCCTGATCCCCCTGCCCTTTTGTTTTTTATCAGGAAGGCATGCTTTCTTCTTGTTTTTTTGCCCTTCCAAATAAATTTGGGGATTAAGGACTGAATGGCTCTAAAGTAGCTTTGGGGGACAGGAATCTGCATTGTCCTAAAAAAGTATAATATTTGAGGAAGGGTTACCATTTTGAAGGCCGCTAATCTGCCAACCCAGGAGAGTTCGTGTTTCGCCAAGGCGAAGAGGTCTGATTGTAGTTGGTGTTTAAGCGGGATATAGTTTGCTTTGAATAGTGTTCTGGATGAGTTAGTCAGTTGTATCCCTAAGTAAGGGATTTTACCTTCTGCCCATTCATATGGGTATTTTTGTTGGAGATATAGGCGGGTTGTGGTGTCGATGTTTATGGACAATATGGAAGATTTGGCTTCATTAATCTTGTAATAGGAGACTTTACTAAACCAATTCAAGATTTTTTGGGCCTCTGGGAGTGAGGAATTTGGGTTGCTCAGGATGAGAATTACGTCATCAGCGAAAAGGCTGATTTTATGTTCCCTAGATGCTAAGGGGAGTCCTGAAATGTTCTTGTTGGACCTGATGTGTGCAGCTAGCGGCTCCATTGCGAGATTGAAAATTAGAGGTGATAGGGGGCACCCCTGTCTAGTACCGTTAGTGATTTGAAAGGAGGTTGACAAGGCATCTGAGGTATAGACTCTCGCCGAAGGTGCAGAGTATAATGCCAGAATAGCCTTATGAATATGGCCCTTGAAGCCAAATTTTTCCAGGACCAGAGACAAGTATTTCCAGTTCACCCTGTCAAACGCCTTCTCTGCATCTAAAGAGAGAAGCAGAGAAGGCGTTCTTGTGGAGTCGGCATGGTGGATTAGGTCGATCATTCTTATAGTGGCGTCTGAAGACTGGTGACCTTTAGTGAATCCGGATTGGTCAATGTGAATAATTTGGGGAAGGTATTCAGCAATTCTATTTGCCAGTAATTTTGCGTAAATTTTTGAGTCGATGTTGAGTAGTGAGATTGGTCGAAAATTTTTTGCCATGTTGGGCTCTTTTCCCTGCTTTGGGAGGGTTATTATAGTTGCTTCCAGCATTTCTGGGGGAAATGAGGAGCGGGAGGCGATGTCATTGAGAGTGTTGCATAGGTGTGGGACGAGAATGTCGCTAAAGCGTTTATAGTATTCCCCCGTATAACCGTCAGGTCCTGGTGATTTCGAGTTAGGGAGATGAGTGATCAGGTCTGTTATTTCCTTCATTGAGAAGGGATTGTTTAGTAGGTCGAGTTGATGGTTGTCTAGGGAGGGTAGCTTAACCTGGTTCAGGAATTCTAGTACCTCGTTCGAGGATGGTTGGTGTGTGTTAGTGTCTGTATTTAAATTGTATAAGTCCTTGTAGTAATGGCTAAACGCGTCTGCAATATCTTGGGGTTTTAGCAGTTTCTCCTTTGTGGAGTGGTGGTATATTTGTGTAATTTTAGATTTGGTCCTTCTTCCTTTCATGTAGGAAGCTAAAGATTTACCTGCCTTATTTCCCGTGGTGTATAGTGTGGCCTTAAACTTCCTCTGCGCCTTGAAGTATCCCTCCATAAGTATGGATCGGAGCTCCAGGCGCAGAGAGAAAATCTGGTTCCCCAGCTTCTCAATTGGATAAGTCTTATTTCGGAGTTCTAGTTAGTTCAATTCTTTAGTTATGGTGTCTATGCGGCTAATCCTTTTCTTTTTCTCTCTCGAATTAGCAATCCCCTCATCACTGCTTTGTGTGCATTCCATACCACCACCCGGACGGACGTCGAGCCCGAGTTGTTTTGAAAGTATGCCTCTAGTTGATTTCTCAAAAGGTCGTAGTAGGTTTCGTTATGGATGAGGTTGTTGTTCGTACGCCAAATGTGCGTTTTTGGAGTGGTAATTTTGTCTGCTAAGGTCAGAGCAATTGGGGCGTGGTCTGACCAGGTGGTAGGTAGAATTTCTACAGCCAGTACATTGTGTAGTATCCATTTGTCTGATATGAATAAGTCAATTCTAGAATAGGTGTTGTGCCTAGGTGACAAGAAAGTATAATCTCTTTCGTTGGCCTGATAGCACCGCCAAATGTCATAAAAGTCATTGCAGTTTAGAGAGTTGCCCAGGGGGGAGTCGCATCTTTTGGGCTTCCCTGATGTGTCCATGAGATTGTCAGGGATCAGGTTGAAATCGCCACAGATTAATGTGTTGCCTTGTACAGATTTAATCTTCTTGAAAAGTTTGTTTAGGAATGCTAGCTGTCTTTGATTGGGGGCGTAAAGAGATACCAGGGTTAGTGGTATAGAGTTGACAGTACATAGCAATATCAGAAAGCGACCTTCGGGGTCTGCTATGGACTCGTGCATCTGAAACTGGACAGTATTCCTTATTGCTATGAGGATACCTCTTTGCTTTTTGGAGTAGGAGGCTTCGTATATATGCGGAAATTGGTGATGGGTGCATGTAGGGTGATTGTCCTTTATGAAATGTGATTCTTGAATGCATAAAATGTCACAGTTGTTAGTCAGCGCGGTTTTCCATAAAGATATATGCTTGGCTGGATGGTTCAGACCGTTAACATTTATGGAAAGTATGTTGACAGGCATGACGTTTGATAGTGTGGTTGTGGAGAGATTACTCAGTTAGTTAGTGCTCAGAAAGGATGGTGGGTCTCCAGTTGTTTTCGGCTGTATCATCCCAATATGACTTGCTGGTGATCTTTTCCTTGTGCTGTGATTTCTAGCACTTGTTTTGAGGTGTTCTTGGTGATTGATCCGATGCAGAAAGACAAATAGTAAAAGAAAAGAGAAAACAATGAATAACTGAAGTTAACTCAAATGCAGCGATGTAACCAATGGTTGCTGCAACTTTGAAGGGGCAAAGTTCTCTGAGATCTTAAGGGAGCCGTTGTCCACCCGAAGTAATGAGTTTATTGTGAATGGAAGCGACACATTTACCCAGCCTTATGCGTGGGAGGCTTTTTTGGACTTCCCCTTCTTTGCGTGGGGTCCCTGTTTGGTGGGTTGTTGTCATGTTCTGTTAGCTCCGGAATTATTCCCCAGGAGTGAAGGAGTTTTATGCCATGTTCTAGGGATGACACCGAGCAATTGGCGCTGTTTCTGGTCAGTAGGATTGTGGCTCTAAGGAGCAGGGCCCTCGGATTCCTCCTGTATTGAATTGTATTGTAATTGTACTGTCTGCCCTAATGTTGTAAAGCGCTGAGCAAACTGTCAGCACTATATAAATCCTGTATAATAATAATAATTCCCCATTTATCCTTACTGCAGTGCATGTAATGGTTGCAAATAGGGACTGATGTGTTTCTCAAGAAAGTCAAAGTGCATTGGCTCATCAGCAACTGTGCACTCTGCTGCTACATGTCCCAATTTCTGGCAATGGTAACACATTATCCTTTCACCTCCTGCAGGTTGGGCCTTCTAGGCCACTCTTGCCAGGCATTAGAAGCAGTCCCCAAAGTGTCTTTAGTTTCTCCTTTTCCATTCTCTCCACCCCATTCCTTGGTGCAGTCTTACCCATAGCTGGGGATGGTCTGGTCTTGGGGTGGAAAGTCTATGAGTCTTTAAGGGAAAACATAAGGTTCTCAGTCTCTAGGTACCTTTCCACAAGGTCCACAAGTTTGTATGCTGTTTCTGGATCTCTATGGCTCACTCATTTTTGCAAGGTAGTAGGGAGAGAACTCAGAAGTTCATCCATGGCCACCCTTTTCAACATTTTTGGCTTCAACTATTTCATGGTCAAATAAATAAGGTTATACATTTGGGATTGGGGTGGTTTTCCCAGCTAATAAGTCCAATTTTACACACACTGAGGCAGGACAGCCTGGCAGTCATGCCAATATTTCCATTTTTAAACAATCATAGTTCTTGGCCTCCACAGGCTCGAGGTCAAAACATGCCTTTTTGGAATCCCCAGATAGTAGAGGGGGCACTAGTCCAGCCTATTGTTCTTTAGACCAACTTTCTTTTTCTGCTGTCGTTTCAAATTTGGTCAGAACCATCTCAGGGTCATCATCTGCAATCATTTCTGGCAACAGGTGGCTTACTCGAAAAGATGGTATGTTACCGGAAACACTCCCAGACTCGGTCTGCTGCCTCAGCTGAAACTGTTTTATGATGGCCTCTATTTGTTGATGGTGTTTCTGTTCCTGCTGTTCCAGCACTTTCTGCTGGATTGCAAGGCTCTGTTGCAAAGTTGCATTTGTCTGCTGTTGATTTGCATTTGCCAAAACAAGCTGTCTCAGTAGCTCCTCCATGCTGGCCTTTTCTTCACCTGCCCTCATCCTCCACCATTGTGAGGGATTAGCTCAGTAGCGGGTTGTGTATGACTCTCTGGATGAGTTGTGGCACGCTGAAACAGCACAGCAAGACAGCTGGGTCTTGGTGAAGCATAAACATGGTTCATTTATAAGGTCTATATTGACCAAGTGCAGTTATCAAAGCAGTAAAATAAAACAAAAAACAAAAAAAAACCCTTGTCACATTGGGCATCTAACTACAAACACAGGTACTGTACCTATCTACTTGTCCTGGTACAGCCTACTGCTGCCCAGACACTTGACTTTCACATGAGATAAAGCAGAGTCCATAGTCACACAGACTTAACCTTACCATGCAAGCAAATTGCTGCTCCCCAGTCTGTCCTGCCCACAAGTCTTGTTCCTCGGTGGAGTATCTTCCCTAGGCAGCCTGAGAGCTTTATAGAGCCCAGAGTTTCAGCTGAGCTCATTAACCCCTCAGTGAGCCAGACAGGCTCACTACACACAACAAAAAGCAAAATAGTTTGTATACAGCATAAATCTGTGACAAATATATCTCCCACCTTCAACGCAACCCATAGCTTTCCCTGGCTTCCTATCACAATATATATTAAATAGAACAGGACCTAGTACAGAGCCTTGTGGTGCACCACTAGTGACTGATCTCTGTTCCAAGTGAACCCCATTTACAACCACACTTTGGTATCTATCCTTTAGCTAACTGCATATCCACTGACCCACCCAAGAGTTAAGTCCTAGTTTAGCACAACATTTGTATTAGATCATTATGTGGAATGGTATCAAATGCCTTGCTGAAATTAAGATAGGCAGCACCACCCTGGTTCAAAACACTGGTAATATAGTTAAAAAAAATAATTTGATTAGTCTCTGCCCTCAGTAAAGCCATGCTATTTTGGGTCCAACAAGATGTGTATTTTTAAGTGACCAATGTTCCTTCTTTTCAGGAGTGATTCCATTAATTTAACTACAACTGATGTTAAACTCACTGGCCTGTAATTGCCAGCTTCTATCTTGCTGCCCTTCTTGTGGATAAATACAATATTAGCTGTCCGCCAGTCATGGGGAATGTCTCCTGTTAGGAGAGATTGTTTAAAGTAATATTAAAGGCAATTTTTTTTCTTAAATGGCAAATATGTTATACTTACCTGCTCTGTGCAGCGGTTTTGCAGAGAGCAGCCCTGATCCTTTGCTTCTCAGGTCCCCCCCCGATAGCACTCCTGGCCCCTCCCTCCTGTTAAGTGCCCCAAGAGAAAGGAGCTTGCAATGGGGGTACCCAAGCAGGCTCACTCCCGAAACCACTGCTCTGTGTGTCCATCCACACACAGAAACAAAGGATATATTTGCATGCACACCTCGGATATTCAGTCCAAATGTTTTTTACTCCAGCATGATCACATCACAAGCAAGAAAGTGCAACGTTTCGGAGTCACACAGGACCCCTGCGTCAGGCATGTGATAAGTGTAAATTAACAGTGCAACATATTTAAACAAACATCCACCAATCAAAAATAGGCAAAAAGTAAAGCACCACCCACCCCTGGATAGGTATGATGTCATCAGTCCCACCAATAAAGCCAGTAATTATCTAAAGACATCCTACAGTATTAAATAGTTGTATATTTTTGCCCACTGTTATTGACACTGACCTGAATATTAAGCTTTGCATTCTTGTCAGCACCAACCGCAGTAATATTGGCTTCATTTTGTAGCTCAATTGGGCACATCTGCCAGAAGCTTTCCATGGCATAAAATCCTTTATATATTTATTATGTATTTCAATGGTTGCACTTACATCCAATTTGTAGAAGCCGCCCGGCTTTTTTAATATACATGCGTATTTTCTCAATTGGTTGGAGCAACACGCTGATGTTACCACGTGTGAAAGTGCAGTAAGGACTGGCTGTTGTTTGAAGCCGGCCGGCTTTTTTAATACACATGCATATTTTCTACAAATTGGATGTAAGTGCAACCATTGAAATACATAATAAATATATAAAGATTTTTATGCCATGGCAAACTTTTATGTTTACATGGGGAGCTTCTGACATTGAGTACGCTTAAGAGGTGGATTCCTTTGCCACATGTTGGGACAGGTGTCACTGCCAGTCACCCATTGAATTCACTGCATGGCCGTCAGGGGCCAGGGATGGAGACTAGAGGTCAGCTGACTGTAAAATGGAGGAGCTGGAGAGAAGACCCCTTCACTGCATGTTGGGACAAGTGTCACTGCAAGCACAGACACCATGGACTGCAAATAAAGTGAGTGCTGCTTTCACCACACATTTGTAACATTTTGCAGAGATGAGAGGATGCTTTGGTTACTGTCTCTCTCTCACAATGTGAGTGATACTGAACAGAGGACAACAGAAGGTAAATCAGAAGTGAAGGTAAATCTGATGAAGGCATCAGAGTTTAGACATTGCTTTCACTTTACCTTCTGTTATCCTCTGTTCAGGATCACTTACTGTACATTGTGAGAGAGAGACAGTTCTTGGACAAAACAAGGTGTCATGCATTTAAATACTAGCCGTTAGTGGCCAGTAAAGCAACCGATCAAACCAATCTGTGTCCGATCAACTGAATTGAAGGCCAGAGGAGAGATTGGGGGTCTAATAGACCCCCAATCTCTCAATTTGTGGACCTGTCATGGCCCATGCTATTACAAGGGATGTTGTTCATCCCTTGTAATAGCAATAAAGTTCATAAAAAAAGTTAAAAGTACAGTGTTAAAACATTTTTTAAATAAAACATTTTAAATAACAAAAATGTTAAATAAAAAAAAATGACAAAAAAAGTAAAGCACCCCCATTCCCCCATGCACATGTGCAAATGCAAACATGCATGTAGGTCCTGCACACATATGTAAATGGCGATTGCACCACACATATGAGGTATCAACGCAAATTTCACAGTGAGAGCAATCATTTTAGCACCAGACCTCCCCTGTAACTCTAAACTGGTAATGGGGTGGATGCAATTTTAAAGCGAGACACGTTTGGTATCTATTTATTCAGCGTTTTATATTTTCCTAAACAATTGGGTATTATATTGGGTTTTAAGTGTATTTGTTTAAAAAAAATTTCATTTGAAAAAAACAATGCTTAAATATCATGTGACTTAAAAATATGCAACAACAACCATTTTATTCTCTAGGGCCTCTTCTAAAAATATATATATAATGTTTTGGGGTTGTAAGTTATTCTCTAGAAAAAAATTGTTTTTTACATGTAAGATAGAAATGTCAGAATTGGTCCGGACTGGAAGGGGACAAGCTGACAGTAGGAGAGAGTTTACCTGACCAGGCTGTTACTGGTCTTTCATTGTCTAGTCATGAGAGGCTGGGAGAATTGAGGTGACCATGCAGTGTTGCTTAATGGCAGCAAAGAAAGATGGATACAAATTCAAATCCTTTGCAAGAGAAGTCAGTTCCTATACATGTGCCTGTAGTTTTAGATTACAGTGACTGAAGCAGGCTGTTACTGGTCTTTCATTGTCTAGTCATGGGAGGCTGGGAGAATTGAGGTGACCATGCAGTGTTGCTTAATGGCTAGTGTTGAGTGAACCCGGACTGTAAAGTTTGGGTCCGTACCGAACTTTCAAGTGTCCGGGACCCGGACCCGAACACAGACATTTCAAAAAAAGTTTGGGTCCGGGTCCGGGGTTCTGGTATTTTACTCCATGTGTTGAGAAGCTGCAGGGCAGATAATCAACAAGCGTTTCACTGGTTTGCCCTTAGAAGCCATCACAGCCATGCCTACTAAAGGCATGGCTGTGATTGGCCAGTGCATCATGTGGCCCAGCCTCTTTATAAGCTGGAGTCACTTGATGCTGCAGTCACATGCTCTTGGGTTAGCTGTAGGGAGAGGAAGCTGACGGCGTCAGGGAGAGATTAGAGACATTTTAACAACATCTGATCCTGCATCCTGAGATAGATTACTACTGCTGTGCTGTTGCTCTGAGGACAGATAGCAGAAATTTGAGATTTCACATACCCCTGCTTTGAGTTGCAGATCAAACTCTGCATAAAACAACGATCGCTATGATTGTGCATAATGATCAGATTGTTGGAGTAATTTGAGATTTAAAATACCGCTGCTTTGAGTTGCAGATCAAACTCTGCATAAAACAACGATCGCTACGATCGTGCTCAACGATCAGATTGTTGGAGGAATTTGAGATTTCACATACTGCTGCTTTGAGTGACACATTGCAGATCAAACCCTGCCTAACACAACGATCTTTACGTTCGTACACAACGATCAGATTGTGGGATCGTACACAACGATCAGATTGTGGGAGTAATTTGAGATTTCACATACTGCTGCTTTGAGCGATCTGACTGCACTAGGTAGAGGCTTCTGCTTAGAGGGACAGATTCTTGTTCAAAAACCATTGCCTACTCCTATAGGGCCAGCTGTTGCTGTAAGTGACACATTATTGTTCAAAAATCATCTCCTAGTTCTAAAGGGAGAGCTTCTAGCTGTTGGTGTGAGCAGTGCATTTCTTGCATCAAAATAAAAAGTCCGGCTACGTTGGTGTTTTAAAAAAAAAAAGGTATTAATTGGTATTAATAAATACTTACATAGGGCTACATAATACATTTGTGGGCCCAATGAGGAGGAGGAGTAACCCGGGTGTTTACATAATACATCGGGATACATTCATAAATAATTATGGTTAATTATGGAAAAAAAAAAATTTTGTGGTTGCATCGGCCTGAAAAATAAAACTACGTTCTTTACGTGACGAGTGTGGTTGTCGATCTTCGAGAGGGAAATCTTGATCCTCTACTAAAAACTTGTTATTACACAGTGAATGTCGTTGTCGACCGGGATATCCTCATCCGTTACCAAAAACTTGTTCTTAGACAGGGAGATTCGTCTTCGGAGATGGATCACGTCAGTCTAGCGAGTTTCGTCGTCATACACTTTA
>BLSH010210640.1:122380-142517 GCA_018402905.1 Glandirana rugosa | reverse complement strand
TCCCTAAAAGCAGGAGTAGTAAACTCTACCTAGTCCAGAATCAGATCGCTCTGTAATGCAGGATGAGATCTGCAATCTATCCCTCAAAGCAGTAGTAGTAGTAATCTCTACCTAGTCCAGAATCAGATCATTCTGTAATGCAGGATGAGATGTTATTATATCTGCAATCTGTCCCTCACAGCGCCGGCAGAATCCTCTCCCTACACTAGCCTGAGAGCATGTGACATACAGCACTACATGACTCCAGCTTATACAGAGGCTGGGTCACATGATGCACTGGCCAATCACAGCCATGCCATTAGTAGGCATGGCTTTGATGGCTTCTAAGGGCAAACCAGTGAAACGCTTGTTGATTGGCTGCCCTGCAGCTATTCAACAGGCGGGATCAAATACCTGAACCCGAACTTTTTTCAAATGTCCGTGTTCGGGTCCGGGTCACGGACACCCCAAAGTTTGGTACAGACCCGAACTTTACAGTTGGGGTTCGCTCAACTCTAGTGATCACTAGAACCTATATTTTTTCCCACTTCAACATCGACAGTTGATCCCCATTTTTCAGTTCTAAGTCTAGAATATGATCATCTTAGACTGGGCTTTTTACTAACTGTTTTAAAGAAACCCCATTCAGTACTTCCATTACATCCTTTCTCTTGCTTGTAATAGCAGTTTGAGAATTCCAGTTAATGTCAGGCAAGTTGAAGTCACCCATATTTAAAATCTCTCCCTTCATTGCCATTTGAGTTATCTCGTTAATCTACAAGTTATCATAATCTTCAGTCGTAGGGGTCTGCATACTACACCAATTTTAAGGGAAGATCCCTCTCTGGTTGAAAGGCAAACCCAGAGGGTTTTGAGTATTTTTTGATCTAATGTTAGCTTATTGATATTTTTGACATAAATGGCAACTCCACCTCTCCTCTTCCCTATTCTGTCATTCATGTATAGTGTATACACCGGTATAGTTATTTTGCAGTCATTTGAATCATTGAACCATGTCTCTGTAATTGCAACTAGGTCCAAGTTGTCCCTAGAAATAAAAGCTATCTGCTCACAAAGCTTCTTGCCTAACATGACAAACACTGCTATCTACTGCTTTATTTCTACCACGAAAAACTTTAACTGAAGTGACTACCCCATCAGCCCAGTCCTTAGTAACACAAATGCTAATATTTGTTTAAACCTGCGGGGACAAAAATTCTCTTCATCAATTACATCTCTGGCCCCATTTTCGAAGTTTAAATGCATGTTAAAAAAACTCCTTAAGGGCTTGTTCACACTGGTCTGATATAGGCTCCAACATTGAGAGCGCAAGGTGCTTGACATGACAAAATCATTGGTTCCTTATGAGAGCTGTCTTAATCGGTCCGACTTTGAAAAAGGTTCCAACTTGGGCATGATTTCAGCCTATTAATTTTAATGGAAGTCACATCCAAGTCAGATCATCATCTTAACTAGTCCGACCTGTGGCATGTGACTTGTGCTCTGAGATCAAGTGTATGCAATTTTAGCAATGTAAAATCCCCTAAAAAATGGCATGGTGTCCCCGCCAAGATCATACCCAACCCTTTGGTCTAGTATGAATTTTGAGGGTAAACCCTACCCTCACCCACAAAAAAAACAGTGTGGGGTCCCCCCAAGGCTGGCCACCACAGACTTGCCTTAAAGCAGTGCTGGCACCAGCATAATAGGAGGTGCAGCATGCAGGCAGAAGTCAGGAGAGCTGGCTTCTCTTTGTAGGCTCTATGGTGGCAGACTGCCTGTTTAGCTACTCTCCAAGTCCCACCATTGCTGCCTATCTGTTAGAACTATTGGTTGCTGGACCCGCCCAGTGTCCTAGCAACCAATCAACTGCAGGGAGGCATTCAGAGGAGGAAGCTGCAACATCACCTACTCTAAAGAGTTGTGAGGGGGGCTCTGATCACCAAAGCCCCTCTCCCACAGCCATATTCCTAGCATTCCCCCTTAACTCAGAGTTCTTCTTTACATGAGTATCTGTGGGGTACCCCCTTACAGTGCCTGGAACTCTGACATAAAGAGCAATACTGTGGACCATGATGTAAAAATCTAATGTAAAGGTGTACTCTGCAGATCATGATGTAAAGGGGAATGCTGCAGACTGTGGACTCTGATGTATGGGGGGATTCTGGTGATCGGAGACCACCTTACATTAAAATTCCCCTTTACACCAAGGCATTCCCCCTTACATTATGGTCCACAAAGTTCCCATTTGTGACAGGAGTCACTTTGGGCGGGGGGGCCCGTGGAACCCAGAATTACTTGCTACAGCTCCCCATGCCCCTCTTATGTCTATTAGGGGCATAGGGTGACTGAGAAAATGATGGAATGCTATTTAATGGACACTGAGAATGTGGTTTGAAACACTTAAAATGGAACAGTAATATTTATCAACAATATCACTCAAAAAATGTATGATACATTAAGTCCACTGTATCAGAATGATGGGACATTCTATGAGCTTTGTAGACTGTTGCCATGCCATCTGCAATCCCTGATTAATCAAAGCATTGCTTAGATATGGATTCCATGGTCTTCAATGTAGGAGCCGGTCCATCTGCTACTGGGGTCTTCTGCTATTGTGTGAAGGTGTTCTGTGTTTATACTTATGATAATGTGTAATGAACTGTGTGAAGCTTGGTGACAACAAGTCTTACCTGTAGTGAAATCCTGATTAATCAAATCATTGTCTGGGTGGGTATTGAGCTACATAGGCTGGTTAAATGACTAGTTAATTAGCTCATGTAAATGTATGTTTCTGGTTACAGTTTGTATTGTTAGTGTAATATGATCAAGAGGGGCGAATGTTCTTTTCAAGTGTATAAAAGCCTTTATTCTTGTTCCAATAAAATGTTCCAGCTTGGTAACTGAGCTAATCTCACCTGGTTCTTGGTTACAGTATGTGGCTGTAATATCTGATATCTGAAGGTCCAAACTAGAGGAAGTGGTATACTGATGGAAGCACTCAGAGTGTGACAGGGTTCACTGATAACATTTACATCTGGGTCCACAGAGTTCCCTTTACATCCGGGTCCACAGAGTTCCACTTTACATCTGGGTCTGCAGAGTTCATCTTTACATCTAGGTCTGCAGAGTTCCCCTTTGCACTGTAATAACTCTGATGTAAGGGATTACTATATAAACTCTGATGTAAGGGGAACTCTGGGGAGTCTTGTGTAAGGGGGGGGGGGCTCTGGTGAACAGAGAACCCCTTATATCAGAGTTCCTCTTTACATCATGGTCTGCAGCATTCCCCCTTACATCAAAGTCCACAGAGTTTGCCTTTACATCAGGGTCTGCAGAGTTCCCCTTTATCACAGTTCCCCCTTGCAATGTAAAGGGGAACCCTGCAGACTCTGCAGTTGGATTTGGCTGTCCCTTTGCTATATGGGGATGTCTCTTTGCAGGATTGGGCAGTCTCTTTGGTTTAAGCTGTCTCTTTGCTGGATTTGAATGTCTCTTTGCTAGATTTGGCTGTCTCTTTGCTATATGGGGATGTCTCTTTGCTGGATTGGGTTGTCTCTTTGCTATATGGGAATGTATCTTTGCTATATGTGGATGTCTCTTCCCTTTGCTGAATTGGGCTATTTCTTTGCTATATGTGAATGTCTCTTTGCTAGATTGGGTTGTCTCTTTGCTATATGTGGATGTTTCTTCTCTTTGCTTGATTGGGCTGTCCCTTTGCTGGATTGGGCTGTTTATTTTTTGTTTTTTTTTATTGCTGGATTGGGCTGTCTCTGTGGCATCTTATGGCACTTATTTTTGCAAATTAAAAGAAATTTAGCAATTTCATGTTTAAATATTTTAACATTTTCTACTGTTTTTAAAAATGTAGAAGTCCTTGTTTGTTTTTTTGGGGGTTCAATTAGCTGGTCTTGCCTAGGGTGCAATATAGTCTAGCACCAGCCCTGGGTCCCCCCAAAATCCATAGCAGACCCTTATCTGAGCATGCAGCCCGCAGGTCATGAAAAGGGGGGGAAGAGCGAGCGCCCCCCTTTCTGAACCATACCAGGCCACAATATAGGATGGTGGGTGTTTTGGGGAAGGGGGCTCTGCCCCCACTCCAAATCACCTTGTCCTCATGTTGATTGGGACAAGGGCCTCTTCATGACAACCAGTAGTGGGAGTCTGTGGGCAGGGGGCTTTATGGAATCTGGAAAGGGGGCCCCGGATCCCTGCCCCTCCTATGTGAATGAGGTAGGGGTTACATTGTACCCCTACCCATTCACCAAAAAAATCAGTGTAGAGTTACATAAAACGAGAGATGGTTTTTGACAAAAATTAAAAATGTTCCCCATTGTAGCTTTAACGTCAATCACAATGTCATCTTTCTCCACCAATGCCTTATTTCTCTGCTTCGTCTGCCAATGTCATCTTCCCCTGCCACCGCCACACTGAAAATAAATGCTCCTCCTCCGATGCTGTCTCCCGCTGTTCTGCCAGCTCTGGTGTCTGACAGTTATAATTTGGCTATGGGGTGTGGTCATGTGGTGATATCACCCGGAGACACCCACCTTGAGTTGACAGAATGGCGGGAGCCATCGTAGGAGGAGGAGCATTTTTTTTTCATCGGTGGAGGAAGTGGAGAGAGGAGACATTGGCAGAGGAAGTTGAGAAAGAAGACATTGGCCCTGATTTACTATACCTCCCAAATCTACTCCAGCAGTGCCTTAAAATAACTCCCAATTAAAGGCAATTACAACTTCAACTCTCACAGACTCGAGTAAAATAGCACTAGTGTTGATCGAACCCGGACTGTAAAGTTTGGGTCCGTACCGAACTTTGGGGTGTCCGGAACCCGGACCCGAACCCGGATGTTTCAAAAAAAGTCCGGGTTCGGGTCCGGGGTTCTGGTAATTTTACTAAAAGTTCTGAAAATTGCTGTAAAAAAGTCCAGGAAAGTCCTAGAGGTCTGCAAAAGGAAGGAAAATGGGGGTGAGGGTGGGGCAAGTGCCCTACAAAGAAATGGGGACAGGGAAATAACTTTAAATATTAAAAAAAAAATAAAGACATAAAAAAATCAAAAATGGAGGTGGATGTGGACCATCTTCAAACTGGGTCTGAAAAGTATAAATAAGCCGGGAGAACCCATATCACTGTTCTGCAAACATCTGGAAACTGTGTGTAACACTTTAAAACCGGGAGAAACCATACTACTGTTCTGCAAACACCTGGAAACTGTGTGTAACACTTTAAATAAAACCGGGACAAACTGAACTACTGTTCTGCAAACATCTGGAAACTGTGTGTAACACTTTAAATAAAACCGGGACAAACTGAACTACTGTTCTGTAAACATCTGGAAACTGTGTGTAGCACTTTAAATAAAACCGGGCGAACCCATATCACTGTTCTGCAAACATTTGGAAACTGTGTGTAACACTTTCAATAGAACCGGGACAAACCCATGTCACTGTTCTGCAAACATCTGGAAACTGTGTGTAACACTTTAACTAAAACCGGGCGAACCCATATCACTGTTCTGCAAACATCTGGAAACTGTGTGTAACACTTTCAATAAAACCGGGACAAACAGAACTACTGTTCTGCAAACATCTGGAAACTGTGTGTAACACTTTCAATAAAACCGGGACAAACAGAACTACTGTTCTGCAAACATCTAAATATCATATCATATCACTGTTCTAAAATCATCTAAAAACTCTATGTGAAACTATAGCAGAGCGAAACCATATCCCTGTTCTTCTCTATGCTACAGTTTCACACACAGTTTCCAGATGTTTGTAGAACAGTAGTTCTGTTTGTCCCGGTTTTATTGAAAGTGTTACACACAGTTTCCAGATGTTTGCAGAACAGTGATATGGGTTCGCCCGGTTTTATTGAAAGTGTTACACACAGTTTCCAGATGTTTGCAGAACAGTAGTTCTGTTTGTCCCAGTTTTATTGAAAGTGTTACACACAGTTTCCAGATGTTTGCAGAACAGTGATATGGGTTCGCCCGTTTTTTTTTAAAGTGTTACACACAGTTTCCAGATGTTTGCAGAACAGTAGTTCTGTTTGTCCCGTTTTTATTTAAAGTGTTACACAGTTTCCAGATGTTTGCAGAACAGTGATATGGGTTCGCCCGGTTTTATTTAAAGTGTTACACACAGTTTCCAGATGTTTGCATAACAGTGATATGGTTTCGCCCGGTTTTATTGAAAGTGTTACACACAGTTTCCAGCTGTTTGCAGAACAGTAGTATGGTTTCTCCCGGTTTTATTTAAAGTGTTACACACAGTTTCCAGATGTTTGCAGAACAGTAGTATGGTTTCTCCCGGTTTTATTTAAAGTGTTACACACAGTTTCCAGATGTTTGCAGAACAGTGATATGGGTTCTCCCGGCTTATTTATACTTTTTTGACACAGTTTGAAGATGATTTTAGAACAGTGATATGGATTCTACCATTAATTAATACTTTTCAGACCCAGTTTGAAGATGGTCCACATCCACCTCCATTTTTGATTTTTTTAAGTTTTTATTTTTTTAAAAATGCTTTTAGTTATTTCCCTGTCCCCATTTCTTTGTAGGGCAATTGTCCCACCCTTACCCCCACTTCCTTCCTTTTGCAGACCTCTAGGACTTTCCAGGACTTTTTTACAGCCATTTTTGTGCCTAAAAGTTCGGATCCCCATTGATTTCAATGGGGTTCGGGGTCCGGACTTTGTCCCGAAGTTCGGCCGAACCAGCAGAACCCGGACTTCCAGAAGTTTGCTCAACTTTAAATAGCACACATGCTGCCTCTATTTGCCTGTGAAGATGCCTCTCAGATCACATGCTTGATGTTGGCTGGGATTGAACTTTCAGGGGGTGCTTTCAGAATTCCTCCATTTAATGCTTGTATGCAAGTTCATTGCCATAAAAAAAAACATTACCACCCCTCTCTCTAATTTTAACAGCCTTAGCCCCAGGGGACATGTCTAAATAGAAAAAAAAGTTTATATTTTTTTTTCAGGAGCAGTGGTTTTAACAATGGTTAAAGTGAAAAAAAAATATTCCTTTAACCACTTCAGCCCCGGAATACAAATCCAATTGTAAAAAAATAAAAATCATTTTATTTACTTGTTTTTGTCCAATTTATATTCTTCCTCCTATCTTTGTTAAAAAAAATTGCAATCAGTGTTTATTGTTTTGTTTGCGCAAAAGTTGCTGCGTTTAGGGATGATGCAAATTAATTTCTGGGGTTGTATTTTTTACATTTTTTACTAGTAATGGCGGCGATCTGCGATTTTTAGTGCACTGCAATATTCCAGCAGACATGTCGGACCATTTAGACATTGTTTTTGGACCATTGGAATTTATATAGCGATCAGTGCTATAAAAATGCACTGCTTACTGTAGAAATGCCATTGGCAGTGAAGGGGTTAACCTGGATAGGGTTAACTGTGTTCCCTATGGGGAGTTCTAATTGTATGGGGGCTGGGCTGCCAGGGGGAGGGAAGTGATCACGGCTTCCATATACAGGAAGCCTGTGATCACCGCCCTTCCCCCTCTGTCCGAACGGAGATCTATGTTTACATACACAGACCTCCGTTCTTTCACTGCAGAGGGGGCATCGCGGGTAGCCAGCGGCGATCAAGTCTGTCCTACCCACTCCCTGCCCCCGGAACACAGTGAGCGCGCGAGTGTGCCTCCGGCAGCACGCGCGCGCTCACAATGCTAGTCATCGCCGCTGCCGACAGGTGAGGTCGGTTTGCGATAACTAACCACTTTGCTGCCGTCATGCTGCGGTGGGCGGGCGGCAAGTGCTTAAATATTGTGCTTGATGGGTCCCCTTAGTATGGATCTCTGTGATGTTTAGAACAGTGGCACCACAAAATAACATTTGTAAAAGAAAAATTGGCATTTAAAATCGGTCGTGGCTGGAATGTATTGCTGGTTCCCAGCAATATAGATAAAGATCACTGAAAAAGCATTGTGTTGGGGGTCCCACCCAGTCCATACCAGGCCCTTCGGGTCTGGAATGGATTTTAAGGGGAACCCCACACCAAATTGATAAAAAATGGTGTTGCCCCCCCAAATCCAAACCAGACCCTTATGCGAGCACGCAGCCCTGGCATGGCGGGGGGTTGTGGATGAGTGAGTGTGCCCCCTCCGAACATTATCAGTCCACATGCCCTCAACATGGGGAGGGTGCTTTGGGGTCTGGTTTGCATTGTGGGGGGACCCCAACCCCATTTTCCATTTTTCCCAAAATTTGGCATGGGGTTCCCCTTAAAATACATACCAGATCTGAAGGGCCTGGTACGGACTTTGCAGGGGACCCCTACCCAACATTTCTGTTTAATTTTGGCGTGGAGTTCCTCTTAAAATCTATGCCAGACCCTTATCCAAGCGTGCATGCACTGTATATAGTCTATACAGTGGTGTAGTGGTTAGCGCTTTCGCCTGGGAGCAAATAGGTCACTGGTTCAAATCCCAACCACAACGCTACCTACCTGGAGTTTGCATGCTCTCCCTGTGTCTGTGTGGGATTCTTCCAGTTTCCTCCCAAAGACATGCAGGTAGGTAAATTAGATCCTGTTTAAATTGGCCCTAATATATAGATACATATATATATGAATGTGAGTTAGGGACCATAGATTGTAAGCTCCTTGAGGGTAGGGACTCATGTGAATGTACAATATATATGTAAAGCGACAGCACTATATAAGTACCTGAAATAAATAAATACACTGAATGCTGTGTATTATATATACCATACTGTACATATATGTGCCACTGCCTAACCTTTTGCTATCTCCGCAAATGTTTTCACTATATTCGGCCTCTGTATAAATGGCCTTATATAGTGTGGGCGTGGACTTAGACCCGCTGAGCAATGATTGGCCAAAGGCACCCTTCCTTTGGCCAATCATGGCCCTCACAGCAGAGCATGCTGTGATTGGCCAAAGCACGCAGGTCATGTGCATTCTTTGGAAAATCAGCAGGCGGCATTCCCCCACAATTTCACTGCATTATGGGCCATTCAAATTTTCCACCAGCACCCCATAATGTTCAGGATTCGGCAACCCCCCACTGTTCGTTCGAACATACTTTTGAGTCGAACCGGGGGACCATCCCTATTGACCATGGATGTACATCGCGAGACACTTTAACATAAAAGATGGGACAAAAAATGTCTCCATTTTTAAATACATTTTTACACTTTTTAGGTGAATGGGTATTATGTACCCAATACCCACTCACATAGGGGGCCAGGATCTGGTGGCCCCCTTGTTAACGGGGGGCTTCCACATTTCAATCAGCCCCCCAACCACCACGGTTGTCAGGAAGAGGCCCTTGTCCCCATCAACATAGGTACAAGAGGCTTTGAGGGGGGTGGGGGGGAAACACAGAGCCCCCCCCACCCCTAAGCACACACCCCGTCATATTAAAGGCATGTGGCATGGTTTGTTCCAGGAGGGGGGCATGCCCTCACTTGTCGCCCCCCCATCCTGACCTCCGGGCTGCATGCATAGAAAGGGTCTGGAGTTTGGGGGAATCCCCCAAAATTTTGTAATAAAATTTGGAGTGGGCTTCCCCTTAAAATCCACCCCTGAGCCAAAAGGGCTTGGTATGGATTGGGAGGACAATACATTATAGCTGCAAGCAAGTTAAAATTACATTTTTGATCAATGTAGGGGAGGATGTGGGAGCTATATGTGGTGTGGGTGGGGTTCATTGAATTATTTGGCATCACCACACAATCGCTTGCAGCCCATGTGCACACAGCACTTCCTGTTTCCAGCCACATTATACTTCCTGCTGATGTAAATCTGTAAGGACTATGTAAATATAAATTAGAAGATGACTTCTCAATGCTGGTTCACACTAGTGCGATTAGGGAACCCTGCGAATCCGCTGCGGGTTCCCGCATCGCACGCAACTTAGATAGTCCCCACTGCCCTATGCAAACTGCTAGCTGTGTCAATAGAAAGCGGAGATCCCCAAATCAGTTTGCAAATCGCACTGCAAACTGAAAATTCAGACAGGAATCAGATTGCATGGATGTGAACACCCATGTGATCTGATTCTGCTCCGTAACAAAAAAAAAAGAGTCCCGTGCAAGTTTGGTCAGGATGCGATGCGAATTCAGCCATACTATCTGTATGGCTGAATTTGCATACCACAGATCGCATGCGATTTGCACTGTAGTGCAAATCACATCCGATCTCGGACACCGCAGCAGTGTGAACCGGCCCTGCGGAAGGTAATCCACCTTTCCTAAAACCACCACCCCCCAAAACTAATTGAAGTTACAAAAGAGAACAAGCAAAATCAATTTCATTTTATTTTGCCAACAGAAACACAAGTAAGTACATATTTACTGGCATTAAAGTATTTGCAGTATATACACATTTAGCAAAACAGCAATTGGGTTTGAAGGGTCCTGCTCATAGGAGCTTACAATCTAAAATTGGATTAAACCTTACAGTGGTCAATTTTAGTTTCACCGTCCATAACCGCACACACATTTCATAAAATGACTAAACACCCACATGACATTATTAGCTGCAAAATTACATAAAAATAATTAACAGTCATTCTAACAAAGCATTACAACATAATATTAAAAAGGCACATATTAAACCAAGAACATTGAGTATAAGACAAACAATACACACCCCAATTGGACAGCTGGGTAAAATCAAGCCACTTTTGATGGTCAAAATGCACAATCATTTCAGCAAACAAACCACTCTAGTAAACCATTTGTCATTAGCAATATATCATTGCTTCTTACACAAAAACCACAGCACCAAACCTGACCTCTCATCAGGCCAAACCAGCACCCCCTATTGAAGTCCCTTATATAAGCTAGCACTGGCACACGCCCAATAGAAGTACACACCCACCAGTATCTTTCAATCTGTCTTTTCTAATTTATTTCACCTGAGAGGCTGCCATACCAATACTATTTGCTGTGTTAACCCTTGGCTATGTTCATCAGATCAGTATAAGTCCAGGACAAAATTCTAAAGTCTGTAAGCAAGTAATTTTGGACTTTAAATTGGAAGTTCGTTGCAGCCAGGGACTTGGACATTTCAAATTGTAGGGTTTACACTGCACAGATACATCTGGTTAGAAAACTGTTGCTTGTATCAGGTGTTTCTCAACTCCAGTCATCAAGGCATCCCAACAGGTCATGCTTTCAGGATTTCCCTCAGATGAAACAGCTGTGGTAATTACCAAGGCAGTGAAAATGATCAAATCACTTATGCAAAATAATAGAAAGCCTGAAAACATGACATGTTGGGGGTACTTGAGGACAGGGTTGATAACCACTGACTTAACCCCCGTACACACAGTACAACGGTTGTACAACCAGCTTGTTGTACGATCATCTGACTGTAAAGCCTCGTACACACGGTTCGACGGTCGTATACAACAAGTCTTACGAACGACCGTTGTATGCGAAATCGATCGTAAGTAGCCTACGTACGACGGACGTACAACAGGAGTTGTATGAGCAGACTAGAAAACTTGGTAGTACCAACAAGCGGTCGTACGACTGTTGTATCGTGTGTACAGGGAAAGTTGGTCCAACAAGTTGTTTTGTGCAAAACACACATGCACAGAAGTCAGGAACGGCCGGACACTAATTACATGCATCTGAACTTTCTCTTTATACGTTCATAACACATCACTATGTTCAGCTTGGTCGCATGTTGGTTGTATGATCATTTAGTGCATGTCAGTATGCAAGTTACATTATCCAACATGCGATTTGGTCCGTTTGGTCGTACGACCGTCGAACCGTGTGTACGAGGCTTAAAGCCCCGTACACATAGTACAACGGTTGTACAACCAAACGTCCAACTTTGGACCAAGTTGGATGTTGGCTGTTGTGTCTAGCATACTGACATGCACTAAGCGATTGTACAACCAAGCCTAACGTAGTGATGTGTTACGAGCTTATAACGAGGAAGTTCAGGTGAATGTGATTTGTGAATTAGGAATGTAGGTTTCCCAGAACGGACACTTCTGAGCGCTCCTGACTTCTGAGCATGCCTGTTTTGCACGTACAACTTTGTTGGACCAATTTCTCTGTACACATGTTACAATGGTCATACAACCGCTTGTTGTACAACCAAAGTTTTTTAGTCTGCTCATCCAACTTCAGTTGTACAACCATTGTATGACGGCTGTTCTAATCACGCGTACTAAAGCCTCGTACACACGGTTCAACGGTCATACGACCAAACGGACCAAATCGCATTTTGGATAATGTAACTTGCATACTGACATGCACTAAACGATCATACAACCAACATGCGACCAAGCCGAACGTAGTGACTAGAGTTGATCGAACCTCTGGAAGTTTGGGTTCTGCTGGTTCGGCCGAACTTTGGGACAAATTTTGGGTTCGGGTCCAGACTTCTTCAATCATCTTAAAACTGTGTGTGAAAAGTATACATTAGCCTGGAGAAGCCATATCACTGTTCTTAGAACATCTGCAAACTGTGTGTGAAAACTATGAATTAGCGGAGAGAAGCCATACCACTGTTCTAAGAAGAGTGATAAATCATATCACTGTTCTTAGAACAGTGGTATGGCTTCTCTCCGCTAATTCATAGTTTTCACACACAGTTTGAAGATAATTGTAGAACAGTGATATCATATCACTGTTCTACATTGTATTTTTTTATGTGATTTTTTTTTAATTATTTTAAGTTATTTCCCTATCCCCATTTCTTTGTAGGGCACTTGTCCGACCCTTACCCCCATTTTCCTTCCTTTTGCAGACCTCTAGGACTTTCCAGGACTTTTTTTACAGCAATTTTCAAAATTTTTATCAAATTACCAGAACCCCGGACCCGAACCCGGACCGACCCCGGACACCCAAAAGTTCGGTACGGACCCGAACTTTACAGTTCGGGTTCGCTCAACTCTAGTAGTGACGTGTAATGAACTTATAAAGAGAAAGTTCAGGTGCATGTTATTAGTGTCCGACCATTCCTGACTTCTGAGCATGTGTATTTTGCAGAGTACAACTTGTTGGACCAACTTCTCTGTACACACGATGCAACAGTGGTACGACCGCTTGTTGGTACTACCAAGTTTTCTAGTCTGCTCATACAACTCCTGTTGTACGACCGTCGTACGTAGGCTGTTCTAATCGCGCGTACTTACGATCGATTTCGCATACAACGGTCGTTCGTAAGACTTGTTGTATACGACCGTCGAACTGTGTGTACGAGGCTTTACAGTCAGATGATCGTACAACAAGCTGGTTGTACAACCATTGTACTGTGTGTACTGGGGTTAAGTCAGTGGTTATCAACCCTGTCCTCAAGTACCCCCAACAGGTCATGTTTTCAGGCTTTCTATTATTTTGCACAAGTGATTTGATCATTTTCACTGCCTTGGTAATTACCACAGCTTTTTCATCTGGGGGAAATCCTGAAAGCATGACCTGTTGGGATGCCTTGATGATTGGAGTTGAGAAACACCTGATGCAAGCAACAGTTTTCTAACCAGATGTATCTGTGCAGTGTAAGGCTGGGTTCACACTATCCGACAAAAAAACGGTCAGACTTTTGATCCTACTTTGCCCTGCAACATCGGTCCTACTTCTGTCCTACTTAGGTCCTACTTCCATCCGACTTGAATGAACAAGATAAGATTTTGCTCCGACTTTGAGATAGTGTCCTTTGACCAATCAAAACAATCCCAGTGTGAGATAAATTCCTTATAGTGCTGCTGTAATCACCAAGTCGGATGTCACAAGTTGGATGGTTAGAACAAGGATCCGACTTTGATTCTACTTCAATGATATTCAATGGGCTGAAGTAGAACCAAAGTCGGACCAAAGTAGTACAGGAACCTTTTTCAAAGTCAGACCGACTTGTGTAGGACCAGTTAAGACGGCTCTCATAGGGAAACACTGATTTGGTGACGTAATGTGACTTGTGCTCACATTGTCGGTCCGTTTGTCGGACTAATGTGAACCCAGCCTAAACCCTACAATTTGAAATGTCCAAGTCCCTGGCTGCAATGAACTTCCAATTTAAAGTCCCAAAATAACTTGCTTACATTACAGACTATTTGGACAAGAGACTAATAAAATGCCAGCCTGTCTTTGGATTGTGGTGAGAAACCCGACCAGGGGTTTATTATAAACTTCAACAAAAGCATTAGCATATCCGGGACGTGAACCAGCAACCTTTCGGGTGCTAGGTGGTTTTGCTAGCCACTAAGCTATTGAGCAGTGAGCACATGTGTTGGCCGTCGCTGTGGTGTGAACCAGCCCTAAGTCCATAGCCATGTTCAGTATCACAAGTAATATACAATAGATTGTCCTAAGTAGTGGGAAATGTGCCTTTACACACACATGAACTATAATGGCAGCCCAGGGTCCAGTATAGAGTTGGGCCACCATTTGCAGCTATAACAGCTTCAACTCTTCTGGGGAGGATGCCCATAAGGTTTAGGAGTGTGTCTATGGGAATGTTTGTTCATTTTTCCAGAAGTGTATTTGTGAGGTCAGGCGCTGATGTTGGATGAGAAGGCCTGGCTCGCAGTCTCTGCTCTAATTCAGCCAAAAGGTGTTCTATCAGGTTGAGGTCAGGACTCTGTGCAGGCCAGTCATGTTCCTCCATACCAACCTCCCTCGTCCATATCCTTATGGACCTTGCTTTGTGCACTGGTGTGCAGTCATGTTGGAACAGGAAGGGGCCATCCCCAAACTGTTCCCACAAAGTTGGGAGCATGAAACTGCCCAAAATGTCTTGCTGGTGCCTTAAGAGCTCCCTTCACTGGAACTAAGGGGCCAAACCAACCCCTGAAAAACAGCCCCACACAATAATCCCCCCTCCACCAAATGATTTGGACCAGTGCACAAAGCAAGATCCATAAAGACATGACTGAGTGAGTTTGGGGTGAAGGAACTTGACTGGCCTGCACAGAGTCCTGACCTCAACCAGATAGGACACCTTTTGGCTGAATTAGAGCGGATATTGTGAGCCAGGCCTTCTCACCCAACATCAGTGCCTGACTTCATAAATGCCCTGCTGGACGAATGACCAAATACTCCCATAGACAAACATCCTAAACCGTATGGACAGCCTTCCCAGAAGAGTTGAAGATGTTATGGCTGCAAAGGATTGAACCCTAGGGACTAAGACTGGGATGCCATTAAAGATCATGCGCGTGTAAAGGCAGGCATCCCCATTGCCTAGCTTGTATATCTGGCAAGATTTGTAATGGTGTTGGAACCCTCCTACACATAAATACTACATTTAGACATAATTTAGGGAAGGCCCTAAGTCATGTTTAACAACATAGAGAGCACAAACAACATCTCTACATAAAGCAACGTGCTTGGGAATCAAACCCAGGACGTCTCCAATGGTTGGCAGAGTTGTTACCTTTTAAACCACAGGGCTTACACACATCAAGGCCTCCTACACATAAATACACAGATACTGCATGTCTAGGAATATACAGGACTTACATTAGTCAGGAGTAAATCTTCTAAATGTAATCTGAGATTTTTGGTGGTTCTTGCTGCGTGAGCATAGAATATATTAATTATTATATAATAAATTATTATATAATAAAAAAAAATAATTATATTAAAGTTATCCTCAGATTTTTGGTAATGACATTTTTATTTCTGATGTTGGTACACATCATATTTTTGGGGCTCAAATTAGGATCATTTGAAAAGAATAAAAAAAAATTGGGACTAATTTTAAATTTCCATAAGCAATGGTATTGTTTGTGGTTTGTAAAGACACCTTTGAGAGAAAGATACATTTAATCTCAACATGAAATGGATTTATTTGATAAAGTAACAATTGAACCATTAGAATGAATGGCAGAAACTTGCACTTGGCAAAATAACTCTCCTCTTCACTCCCAAAAAATGTGTGTAAAATAAGACTCATTTTGGTATTTACTAACTACTCTCCATGAGAGTTATTTTGAGAGTTGTTTTGTGTCTGAGCATGCTCAGTTGTGCTCAGCTGTGCTCTGTGCCTAGGAGTAAGGCGGCGGGGAATTTATCTCTTCTCAGACTTTTTAAGATATTTCAGTGTAGAAATCACTTTTTCACACAGTTTAAAAGCAGATTATCTTTAAACAATATACTGCATATTTTAGCACAATTTAGGAGATCAGATCATGCTCCAAACATTATTTCTATTTGCACAACTCCAGGTCTGGACTGGAGTAAGGAGTTGGGAGTTATCTGTGACCTGGGAGCTATAGTGAATTCAATTTTGGGTGTAAATCTACTCCAGAGCTATTGTGAATACTGTTGTTAGCTCTATTTAGCACCATTTGCCATTTTTGAGAGTTACATAGATCTCAGGAGTAAATTTACTTCACTGAACGCTTTAGTAAATAAACCCCACTGTGTTTGAAGTTGGAGCCAAGACTGGGACATTCTCCATTTTTAATAAGGGACTTGTCAAAAACTGTCTCTTGTTTTTTGTAACACTACACTACACTTTTTTGTGTTAAATGGGTAGGGGTACCCCATACTCATTCGCATGGGGGGTGAGATCCGGGGGCTGGGCAGGATCCAGGGGCTCCCTTTCTTAAAGGGGGCTTCCAGATTCTGATAAGCCCCCTGCCCACAGACTCCCACAACCAACGGCCAGGGTTGTGGGGATAGGCAATAGAAAAATGTTAAAAAAAACAGCATAGGGCTCACCTCAATCCATACCAGGCCCATCGGGTCTGGTATGGATTTTAAGGGGAACCCCATGTCAATTTTTTTTCAAAAATGGTGTGAGGTCCCCCAAGAATCCATACCAGCCTCTTATCCGAGCATGCAACCCGGCAGGTCAGGAAAGGGGGTAACAAGAGTGTGCCCCCTCCTGAACCATACCAGGCCACATACCCTCAACATGGGGATGCTTTGGGGTGGGGGCTCAGCCCCCATGTTTATGGGGCATCTTGTCCCCATGTTGGGGGGGTTCTGCCCCCCCACCCCAAAGCATCTTGCCCCCATTTTGATGGGGACAAGGGCCTCTTCCTGAAAACCCTGGGCAGTGATGTGGGGGCTTATCAGATTCTGGAAGCTCCCTTTAACAAGGGGCCATCCAGATATTGCCCCCCATGTGAATGAGTATGGAGTACATAGTACCCTTACACATTCACTAAAAAAACGTGTAAAATAAATAAAAACAGGAGGCGGTTATTGACAATTCCTTTATTAAAAATAAAAAACAGTGTCTCTGATGTAAAACCATACTCAATCATGATGCCCGCTGCACCACCGACCCGAAAAATAAATGGCTGGCTTACCGTTTGACCCATTGGTGATGTCACAAGGGGGCAGCGTCACCAGGTGACATCACCATGTCACTCCGCCTTTACCAATATAAGAACTGTCAAATGGCAAGCCAACCATTCAGTGGTTTGCCTTCATGACGGGTGGAGCCTTTTTATTTTTTCGGTCCGTCAGTGGCGACGGCGTCGTTATTGACAATGGATCTTCATCAGAGGACACTGTTTTTTTATTTTTAATAAAGGAATTGTCAAAAACCTGTCTACTATTTTTATTTATTTTGACACTTTTTTAACACTCATTCACATGGGGGGCAGGATCTGGGGGCCAGATTCTGATAAGCCCCCTGCATACAGACCCCCACAATCACAGCCCAGGGTTGTGGGGAGGAGACCCTTATCCCCATCAACATGGAGACAAGGTGCTTTGGGGTGGAAGGGGACAGGACCCTCCTGCCCCAAAGCACCCCCCCCTATGTTGAGGGCGCGTGGCCTGGTATGGTTCAGGAGGGGGATGTTCACTTGTCGTCCCCCCTTCTGGCCTGCCAAGCTCCATGCACAGATAAGGATCTGTATGGATTTTGGGGGACCCCACGTATATTTTTTACATTTTGGAGTGGGGTTCCCCTTAATATTCATACCAGAACGAAAGGGTCTGGTATGGATTGGGGGGACCCCCAAGCCATTTTTTTTATTATTTTTACCGGCAAATGTTTATTTTCTAATTCAGCTATCAGCGGGGAAGCCCATTGACAGCTGATGACTCATCGGCTGCTATGGATGCTGTGGCCGGCTTCCTGGTCTGCTCCTTAACAACTAGCGTTTACTGTACCCTGATTGGGCAAAGATTTGCAGAATGCAGGGTGCAGCACTGCAGGGCATTCGATGGGGTGAACACCCGCCAAACATCCTGCAAATTCGGGTGTTTCCTGAATGGGGCGAAAAGCCAATGTTCAGGCCAAGCTCATGTCAGGCTGAACCATTCACCTAACACTAGTAGCTACATATCTGGTGATCCTGATAGCCATCTACTACAAGTATGAAATATTTGCTCCAACTATGTATTTAACTATTTTTCATGGACAAGCTCTTTAGCACTTTACAGACCCTTTATTAACACCTTATTCTACAAGATAGGTGAGCTTGAAGACTTCTAATCTCAGGGTGTATCCCTGCTTGTATCCAGAAAAGGGGCTATAGCCACTTTATGCTTTTTGATTGTTTGTATGCTATTCCTGTACTTTCTCTGTACTATGTTGAAGTAGCACTTGAAAAACAAAAATAATTGCCTTCTTCCAGGAGCAGCACCATGGGGGTGCTTGGGTGTCCTTTGGCACCCCAAAAATCAACGTGGCACCCCTATAGCACCCCATCACTGTGATCTCCTCAATTTCTTTTTTAATAGCTCTTTTGCTGTTCACCACTACAGAACTACCTCCAACTTCTGACTATTGTGCATATCACATGTTGTAAGGATGCCATGGGCTTTGCTAGTACTATATTCAAATGTTCCAAGTCTTGAAGCCATGACTGCATTTTATTTTTAGTGCATCTGGCCTCTATCTCCATAATTGCCAGCCTCTATCCCACCATCTTCTGTGACTGTGATGATCAGTATCTAGCTCTACTGGCTTTTATCCCTGCCACTTGTAATATTTCCTACACAGGCTTGCTAGATGAAAAGAAGATACAGAAACATACTAGAAAGAGAAGAGTTAATAGAGGTAAATTTATGATGAACGTAGAAGTCTTTTTATGTAGTATCTGCTTTAGGAAGCATGCAGAACTATAATTAAATATGTTAGGGGCTTTACAGTATTTTAATTTTCAATACGTTTTTATTGGTTTTTACATTAGGGTAGACAAATCGTAGAAGTACAATAGAACATGGTACATGTATAAAGCAGGAAGAGTATACTAACAATTAAAATGCCTCAATTCGAAGTCCTTACTTTAAATAACTTCATACAGTGAATCAGGAAACCCGCGAAGGTAAGTAACATAGGTAAGGAGCACCAATCTTAAAAACGTGCGAAGGGACCTTCCCCAGAGACCCGGGAAGATGCACCGGAGGGTTCCCTCCCTGCAAGCACCCCGTAAAGGGAACATTCTGTGCCGGAAGGTGAGGGAAAAACCTCCACTAACATGTAATCAGGATGGATGTCCAATACCCATCGTTACGGTAGATATGTGACGAGAGGTACTGTAATAGAGAGCCCTCTGAAGGGTTAGCTGCATCCGTCTGGGGGCCACTCTATGTAAAATCCACTCGAAGTAAAGAGCATGTTCTATCTGAGGTAAAGGGAGAAGAGAGGGAAAAATGAGGAGAGAGAGAAAGAGGGGGTGGAGGAAGCATCGTAAGTTGGCTAAGAGTAGTATTAGAAGTTTATGGGTTTTGACCTGGAATGAAAGGTATTCCAATGTAGTCTGCCCAGGGTTCCCAGGTTCCCTCAAATTGTTTGGTGGTGTCTGATAGGATACTGGATAACTTTTCCTGGGACATAATCCAAGAGATTTTTTTAACCGTTGCGGCAAAGGATGCCCTAGGTTTTTTCCATGACTTGGCGAGGGAAAGTTTGGCTCCAGTTAATATAAAGTGTACCAATTTCTTGTGGGACTTGGATAAATTTGGGATATGCGCGTTCAACAAAGCTATCTCCGGGACTCTAGGTACCTGAGTTTTGGTTAATTTCTCAATGAGGTTAAAGATTTTCCTCCAGAAGGGTCTAATCTTGTTAAACTCCCTTGGACCCTTGGGACCCGTCTGATGTAACCTTATGGAAAGTAAGGTCCAGTTTTGGGTATTTGAAGATTATGATGAGAATCGGTTGAATGCTACGAAGGAGGTGGGGGAGAAAGAGAGAGAGGAGTAAAAAGGGAGAGAAGAGGGAAATGGAG
>BLSH010210640.1:95768-113880 GCA_018402905.1 Glandirana rugosa | reverse complement strand
GGTAGGAGGAGGATATATATATTGTTGTAAACATATGTAAGGAACCATGAGAGGGGAGAACAAGGGGAAGGGGGATGGGGGTTGGAGAAAAAGGAGGAGAAGAAGAGGGGAGGAGGAAAAGACAAGGGAAGGACGAAAGGGAGGGGAGAGGAGGAAAGAGGAAAATTGGAATGGGAAATAAAAGGTGGGGAGAAAGGGAAGAAAAGAAGGGGAAAGTGAGGACAGAATGGGTGGGAGAAGGGAAACGGGGAAAGGAAAGGGAAGGAAGTGAGGGAGGGGGGAGGGGGGTGGAGGAGGGAAAGAAGGGGAGGGGAGGAGGATGGGAGGCAGAAGGAGCCAAGGAAGAAATGAAGAGAGGAAGGACCAAGGGGAGGGGAACCAAACATATGGGCTCAACATGGATCCAGAATGGGTATATATAACAGGGTTGTCACCAACCTTATATGACAGCATAGATAGTGCTCAGAGGGAGGAGAAAAGGCTGGTAGGCTAAGAGTGAATGAAAAAGGGCTTACAATTGTAGCAGTGACAGGCAATGGAAATGCACTGTCCTACAAGATTAAACTAGTGTGCTGATAGTAACTTTGTGCATTAAACATCTCCCCCTGGGGACAGCATCCACTGTGCTCACAAGCAGACCTGTGTCTGCTTATATACCCCAACCCCGTTAATAATACACACACCGCTGGCGGTGGCATGGGACATCACTGGGTCTGACTTTCAGCAACACACATGCGTAAAAGCCATCTGCATGTGAGCATTCTCTGGGAGCTGCCAAAGGGTGGGCAAGCCCAAGCCCCAATCAGTGCATGTGGGGGGCGTTTCACAACTAGGGACCCATCCACACCAGGGAAGCCATATAGCTGCTGAATGGGTGACAGGGCACTGCTCTTAGTGCAATGGATAGGCAGGCTTCACCACAGCTACTGAACATAACAACACCTTGAATAACAATGTAAACAATGAATGAATTGCTTAGTCAATGAAAAATACAACAAGTTACAGATTAGATACAATAGATAAGCATAGATATTAAAAAACATCGTAATATTTGGCAGGAAAGAATAAAACGGTGTAGACAAACAGCAAGTCCCAGACCCATATATAAATAGCCATAGATGGACATATCATTCACTCACCAAGGGACCTATAAGAATGGTTTATATGATAATGCCTTGTTGAGGCCCAGCGGAGTAGTGACACTAAGCCTTTCTATCCACAGGGTCTCTCATTGCAAGATAGCCCTGCCCCACTCACCCCCTCTGGGATTCTGAAGAATCACCTCCAAAACCATGAATTTGACTACCCGTGTGTCAAACTTGTGGTATAAGGCTATATGGTAGTCGATTTCCCATTGGAGGAGTAGTAAAGGTGGTCACCTATTTGTTGACGGAGTTCCCTAATGGTTTTACCCACGTAAAATGCGCTGCAGGTGCAAATCATTACATAAATTATCCCCATTCTACAAGTAGTATTGTTCCATGAAGGTGATGTAATTCCTAGATAAGATAAAATGTAGTAACTGTAAAATTAAGTCATTAAGGAGCCAGGTGTTGTGGTCCTGTTCCATTAAGAAGGATTCAGTTATCCATACACCCTGCTCATGGGGGATGCCCAAGTACAATGCCTCAACATAAATCTCCACAAACAGGGTGTCCAGAGGAATCTGAATCCCCTCAATGTGTTTCAGGAGATCAGTGGTACCATGTATGTAGGAAGGTAGTCCCCGAACATGGGGCATCAAAAAGTCATAGTCAAATTTGCTTGCATTTTCGATTAATGAACCTATTACCGAGACTATGGGTCTTACGGGAGGTGAGGTTAGGATTTCGGTAAGGTGTGAAATATGGGGACATGTGGGAATGGATAGAGAGCGTAGTCTTCTATAACTTTGTCGGATGGCTTGTTTGTCAGTATGATTTAAGAAGTGCATTATCACAGGTCTTGGCTTCTCTTTGTTCTCCACTGTAGGGCCAATACGATAACCTGTTCCACTAAACAGCAATCGGCGATGCCTACTGCCTCCGGAAGCTTGCAGCTGCAGAGCTCCAAAAGTATCTGTCCTTTTTAGGATTCAGGGAGGCCAAACAATCTCGGATTGTTGTGCCGTGAATGGTTTTTAAGGTCATCCAGTTTGTATAGTAGAAGTTGGTGAGTGGAGAAGTGCTAGATAATGACAGCCTAAACTCCAAGAACATAATTTACCAGGGTAGAAACTTGCTGCTCTGCCTGGTGGACACGGTGGGATCGATCTTGTAGGTCAGCATGGAATTGTGCCAAACTCTGCATCACGGCTTTGTCAACTGCCTCTGTAATTCTGGAGGCAAGGAGCTCAACCAGAGCCTGTGTGATCTGTGCAGGAGAGGAATCACCCTCTGGGTTCAATGGTATAGGGGAGGGGGGGCAATCAGCAATGTCAGCCATGCAAGTGCTGGAGGCCATCTTGGCTGCAGTGTCTGCCAAACTGTCAAAAGACTGGTGAGTGGGACTGGCACTGGCACTGGAGTGGGACACTGATCACTCTATAAAGTAGTCCATGAGGCACCTGGGGTGTCAGAGGGTTAGCCATGGGAAAATCAGGGCTTGGGCGTGGCTTTACAAAGAGATTTGGAGGAGGATCATCAGGAGCAGTGTGGGATCATAGCATACCCAGGCAGCAATAAAACCAGAAGACTGCTGTATAGTTTTAATGAAGTTCTTCAATGTAGGCTCAGTTAAAGTAATAGCTGCTAGCTCCCTCTCTGTATTTTGTTTTATTTTATTAAAACTATCCTATGTTTTCAGATTGTATCTTTTAGGTTTACAGTATGTGTGTTTGTGATTCTCATGCTCATAGCACAGAAATAATGGGCATTTTGTGCTTTCAAAGAATGTGAACTGTGTACAGTTTAAACTATAATTTATTATAAGCCATGCCCAATATTTAGCACAATATAGTGGTGAGTTGCACATGTCTCATCCTTTTTCTTATCTCTAGGGGCCTATTTATATATATATATATATATATATATATATATATATATATATATATATGTATATATTTTTTTTTTTTATTTATTTACTTATTTTTTCTTCTGTTATATTTTAGGTTGTCAATATAATTGTGCTTTTAGTAAGTTTTGTATGTTTGTTAATACAAATGTATGGTGGTCTCATGGGACTTGGAGACCTAGCACTGCTGTTTTGCTAATGCATTTTGAGACATCTTAAATACAGCTCTTATGGAAGCTAGTGTTAAGGTTATCACCAGATGGTACCCCACCCTGTCGAAACTAGCTCATATCTATCCTTCGGTTGACCCTCAATGCTTTAGAGGCTGCTTCCTATTAGGAATGATGCCACACATCTGGTGGGAATGTCAGAGGATATTACCGTACTGGAGAAAAATATTTAATTTTATTGAGAAACTGACCAAAACTCAGGTTCCCAGAGATAGCTCTTCATAATGCTTACATTCCTAATCTTTACAAATTTAATAGGAAGTTAGTGCACTTCATTTTTCTTGGGGTAAAGCTTACCATAGCGAAGTCATGGAAACAGCCTAAGGTCTCATTTGTAGCTACCATACGGAAAATTTCCTGGATCATGTCTCAGGAGAAGATGTCTAGCATCCTTTCGGACACAATTGGGAGGTTTGAGTGCATCTGGGAACCTTTGGCAGCTTACGTAGGTATCTCCTTTATACCTTGACAGACCCGACCCTGGGTCACGGCCGAGCCAGACTAACATTAGGTGCTTTCATAGTTACATAGTTACATAGTTAGTCAGGTTGAAAAAAGACACAAGTCCATCCAGTTCAACCAAAAAAAACAAAAAAAACATTTATACACATATACACACACATATATATATATATACATATATACACACATACACATACATATATACACATATATATACATACACATATATATATACATACACATACATACATACACATATGCATACACATACATACATACACAACCAAATAATCCCATATACAATCCTTCACCCACAGTTGATCCAGAGGAAGGCAAAAACCCCAGCAAAGCATGGATCCAATTTGATATAACGGGGGGAAAAATTCCTTCCTGATTCCCCGAGAGGCAATCGGATTCATCCTGGATCAACTTTACCTAAAACTGTTAGTACCCAGTTATATTATTTACATTAAGGAAAGAATCCAGGCCTTTTTTAAAGCAATCAACCGTGCTGGCCAAAACCACCTCTGGCGGGAGTCTATTCCACATTTCCACAGCTCTTACTGTGAAGAAACCTTTCCGTATTTGTAGATGAAATCTTTTTTCCTCTAGACGTAAAGAGTGCCCCCTTGTCCTTTGTGATGACCTTAAAGTAAATAACTCCACACCAAGTTCAGTATATGGACCACTTAAATACTTGTACATGTTGATCATATCCCCCCTTAATCTCCTCTTCTCAAGAGAATAAATTCAGATCCTCTAATCTTTCCTCATAGCTGAGCACCTCCATGCCTCTTATTAGTTTGGTTGCCCTTCTCTGCACTTTCTCCAGTTCCCCGTTATCCTTTTTGAGAACTGGTGCCCAAAACTGAACTGCATATTCCCGATGAGGTCTTACTAATGATTTGTACAGGGGCAAAATAATGTCTCTATCTCTGGAGTCCATACCTCTCTTAATACAAGAAAGGATTTTGCTTGCTTTGGAAACCGCAGCTTGACATTGCATGCCATTATTAAGCTTATGATCTACCAACACCCCCAGATCCTTCTCCACTATGGATTCCCCCAATTGTACTCCCCCTAGTATGTACGATGCATGCATATTCTTAGCCCCCAAGTGCATAACTTTACATTTATCAACATTAAACCTCATTTTCCACATAGTCGCCCAATTAGACATTGCATTGAGGTCGGCTTGTAAGTTGGAGACATCCTGCAGTGAAGTTATTCCACTGCATAGCTTTGTGTCATCTGCAAACACTGAAATGTTACTTTTAATCCCAGACCCTATATCATTTATAGATATATTGAAAAGTAAGGGTCCCAACACTGAACCTTGGGGTATACCACTGATAACCTTAGACCATTCAGAATAAGAATCATTAACCACTACTCTCTGAATTCGGTCTTTTAGCCAGTTTTCTATCCATTTAAAAATTGATCTTTCCAAGCCTGTAGACTTTACCTTACACATTAGCCGTGTGTGGGGAATGGTGTCAAACGCTTTTGCAAAATCCAAGTACACCACATCCACAGCCACCCCTTTGTCTAAGGTTTTACTTACCTCCTCATAAAATGAAATCAGGTTTGTTTGACAACTTCTGTCTTTCATGAATCCATGCTGTCTGTTGCTTAAAATCTTTTTATCCAACAAGAACTCATCTATGTGGTCTTAAACTCTCCAGTATCTTCCCAGCTGTAGAAGTTAAACTAACAGGTCTATAGTTACTTGGTAAAGACTTTGATCCCTTTTTGAATATGGGCACCACATTGGCCCTACGCCAATCCAGTGGTACTATTCCAGTCATTAAGGAGTCCCTAAAAATGAGATACAATGGCTTTGAAATGACAGAGCTCAATTCCTTTAAGGTCCGTGGATGGATGCCATCTGGTCCAGGTGCTTTATCTACCTTTATTCTGTCTAAATACTTCTGGACCATTTCACTTTTGAGCCATTGTGGATCATTTGTGGCTGTGTCACTACCACCCCCATTATGGACATGAGCTCCCCCGTGCTCCTTTGTATACACAGAGCTGAAGAAAGTATTTAATAAGTTTGCCTTCTCTTTGTCCCCAGTCACGCACTCTAGATTATTTTGTAAAGGGCCTACATGCTCAGACCTGACCTGTTTACTATTAATATATTTGAAGAATGGGGTTTGTCTTACAATCTTTTGCAATCTGTCGTTCGTTGAGAATTTTTGCATCCTTGATTTCCTTTTTACATATTCTGTTATATTCTTTGTAACATTTAAAAGATGATAGTGTTCCCTCATTTTTATATTTTTTAAATGCTCTTTTCTTATCATTTATAACTTTTTTAACTTTGGCCGTGAGCCACATAGGTTTTCTTTTTAGCCTCTTAAATTTATTGCCCATGGGAATATACTTTGCAGTGAGTTCGCATAGTTTTTTTGAAAAATTCCCATTTCTGTTCTGTGTTCATTGATGCCAATATTCCCTCCCAGTCTAAGTCCTGGAGAGCAGCCCTCGTCTTTGTAAAATTTGCTCTCTTAAAATTAAGTGTTTTTATCTTTCCCGTTTGTGTTTGTTGCTTGCAGCTTACATCAAATGAAATCATGTTATGGTCACTGTTACCCAGATGTTCTTTTATATGAATATTGGTAATAAGCTCTGCATGGTTTGAGATTACCAGGTCCAACAAAGCATCATTCCTAGTTGGGGCCTCAATAAACTGGACCATAAAATTGTCCTGTAATAGGTCTATAAATTTTTGCCCTTTAGCTGTCCCAGCAGTGCCATTACTCCAGTTAATTTCCGGGTAGTTAAAATCCCCCATTATTATCACTGTCCCAGTCCTTGCAGCTCTTTCTATCTGTGCAACCTGTCTACCTGCTCTATCTCTCTCTGTTCTTTCCTCTAACCTTTTCTTTCTTTCTGTTACTTAAGTTGAGTGTTACTTATGATGTCACCGGGCCACAGTGGACATGATATCAGTTGAATTTTTGACACTGAGTCAATGGGATGTGTACTCCCTATACTTCTCACAGAATAACTAATTGGGCTAGATGCGAGTACCTTTTTGTTATTTAGTATCATGTGGTGGAGCGGAACTTCCCCCGCTGGGCACAGCTTGTTCCCAGTATGGGGTGCCTGGAGTTCTGGAAGTTGTGCCTACCAAGGTTGTCTTTCTAATTAGCCTCTTCAGAGGATGTACCCCTTTTTAAATAACTATAAGCAGAGGTATAGAGAGCCAGAGAGTCAAGAAGACCTCATGATAAATTGTACCGTACTCTGAGTGACTATATGTTTCTGATACTTTATGTAGTATTGTAACTTTAGGTATGCTTTCTGAAATTATAATAAAAACTTTGAAAGTAAAAAATGTATGGTGGAGGTTGACAACCCTGACACAAAGTGTTGTGGAATTAAAACTGTGAGATGACCTCACGCAATAGAAATTCTGCTTTTTTCTTCAGTATATGCATTATTGATTTTCTGACTATTCATTTCTTTATATAGTTTATCTGTTTTTACTATAAATTAAAATTTCAGGACTATGGACTTAGCTTCACTTATACTATACCCCTTGCATTAGCACAACACCTACAAATAAATGGCTGGAGCTGCCCCTTCATTCTTCTTGTGCATAGTTGGACATTTTATAAAAAGTTTCAGAAATCATGCTATTTATGCTATCAATATGTAATCTATAAAGTATGGATGAATAAATGTGCTGTTTATAAGATTGCATTAAGCTCCTAAATTTTCTGCTGTACCAGTTGTGATTCTGAAGCACTTTTGTATGATATATTGATTTTAGACAACCTTCAGCTTAAAATATGAATATAAGCCACTTTGATTTCCTCCCATGAAATTAATGTCAAAGGGTGTGAATGAAAAACAGTTATGGAATAGATGTAATGTACCTATGACATTAATCTAGTCAGAATGTCCAGGTACCTTTAATTCATATTTCATATCGGTAACCTGCCGGTAATGACATTTTCAGTTTTCTATTAGTCTGTATGACACAGTGAATATGTGTTCTGTGTCTTTTAAACAGATGAACGGTGAACTAAACATACTTTTCGTATATTAAGTGCTTTACTTAAGGCTCTTTCCTTTCATTTTTCAGGTTAAGTGTAAATTAATGGAAGGAAAATGAAGTTGTTTTGCGCTAATACATGTATTAGCACAAAACAAGTTTATTTATATGTGTGTGTGTGTGTGTAAACCTTTCTGTTACCATTACAGCTTATTGAAACAATGCTTTATTCCTCTTATAAGTGATGAAATTAAGAACATTTGTCACATGTACAGCATACCTGCATGCTTTTGATATTCATAGAGTACAGCAAAGAAAGTGTGAAAATAAATCAATTATTGCTTATTGTATAAAAATATTCTAAATGTTGTGGACAGATCTATTGGTACCCCCATAAAAGAATATAAAAAATTGGATCATATTGATATTTCAACAGTTTTCTGTAGTATCACACATATCTTCACACTTGTAATTAGTCAGTCAGCCTATTTGAATGGAGAATAGTAGTCACTGTTTGTTTTCATCACAGTAAGGCAGGCCATAGATGGGGCGCCTTTCTTTCTTGAAGCCGTGGGTTGCAGTAAAGAAAATATCTTGGTTTCCCCATCAACACAGTCAGTGTTGATGGGGGAATCCCTCCTGCGGAACTATTGTGTTCTGCCAGTGGGGGGCGGGGAAAGCCGTTCCTGCCAAAAATACAACATGATTGTTGTAACCAAGTCAATCGATGGATCAACTTGGGTACATTCAGCCTGCCCATAGATGGATTGAATTTCGGCCTGTCCCCTAGGGTTGCCACCTTATCCCTTTAAACCTGAACACATATGAATTACACAGGTTCTGAGGCTAATTTAATGCAGATAAGGCACCAAGTGGGTTTAATTACCACCTTAATCAGCCACAGAACCTGTGTCATTCATATGTGTGCCGGTTTAAAGTGATGAGGTGGCAACCCTACTGTCCCCACTAAAAGGGCAGAGATTCGAACCATCTATGGCCGGCTTAACACACTGGACATGGACCAGAGAAAGCAAAGGAGAGAAATGTCTGAGGAGATCAGAAAGAAAATTATAGACTAGAATTATCTTTTAGCAGCTCATAGGTGTGTAACTAACCTCTCTAGATGTCGCTGAAAGAGGAAAATCAACCGCAGTTTGAACAGAAGGATAGTGTGAACGATAGATAAAGAGCCAAGGAAAATGTCCAAAGAGATACAAACTTAACTCTAAGGATAAGGTACACTAGTGTCTGACCTCATCTCTGTTTTTTTTTTTTTTTGGGGGGGGGGGTTGAGTGACAGTGGGCTAAAAGAAAGAAGACTCAGAAGGAATCTTTTTTTTTTCTAACAAATATGTCTCAATATAATTTTCTAAAATGCAAAGTATGGTTGTAGAAGAATGTCATATCAACTCTTTATTCACATATGAATAAATTAAGCTTTCAAACATAAGAGCACTGTGTTCACTGTGGAACATGGAGGAGTCTCAGTAATGTATTGGGGATGCTATGTCGCTTCTAGTATGATCCGCTGTGATTCTAAGGCATGGCACAATGAGATCTGAATTCTATCAAAGAATTCTAGAGCAAAACATACTAACCAGTGTCAGAAATCTCTGTCTCGGTTGCAGATCAAGGGTCCTTTAACAGGATAATGACCCAAAACACACACAGCTAAAAACTCTCATGAATGGCTAAGGACAAAATATTTGTCTATTTTGAAGTGGGCTTGCTCTGACCTGAATGCTGAAGTAAAGAAGAGATGTCTGGATGGCCGCACTCCAATAAAATCATCTTTATTTGAATCCAAAAAAAGCATAAAAAATAATAGTCAATACAGCAAGCGAGGGAATAAGATACAGAAGGCAATACAGCTAATGTGTTTCACACCATTCTTGGTGATTAATCATAGCTGAAAATATAAACACACAGCTATATATAAATACATATTATACTGGCCTAGGTCTATCTTAGCCTGCAATTCAAAGTTAACCATGTGTAGCTAATGAGACACAGATGTAAGTGGTTAATTAATTAACTCTCCTGTCTCTCAAACCAAACTTCTCATTTAACCAATAGTTTGTAAAATAATCTGAAAAACAGATCCAAATGTTACAAATGTAAAAACAAAGAGTGAAAAACAAAATGAAACAAAACAAACAAAAATTAAATTAATATACAGTAGTGACATGTATACACGAATCTGAATGACATTAAATATACTGATGAATGTAATCTATGTGTTATAATTCATAACTATAAATATAGATTATCAATTACATAGGAAAATGGTATTCCAATAAAGTGTATATATGTATATAAAATGTATGTATACATGTAACTAGAGAAATGTCAGCAAATACAGAAATCAAAAAGCATAGAGAGTGACCATTTGCAATATGTGATTCAAAACTGTTAATATAAATATGCAAAAGAAGAAAACCAGAACAACAGAAAACCCCAGATCAAAATAGATCAGTCTCATTCGTAATAATGGAAAACATCCCATTCAAAATTGAGGGCTTTCTGGTGTTCAAACAAAAAAGTTCAATACACTAATTGTTTAAACAAAAATCTAAACCTGTCTCCTCCTTTCTTTAGTAACACTATTTTCTTCCCTCCCTGTATACATAGATACAAAATAAAAAAGCATTTAACTAATGTATTCGACCATTTTTTTTTTTTGTATTTAAAGATTTTTATTAAAGACATGAGCAGTGAAAATACACAGTCAAGTATTCTTACATTTTAGCGGGGGGGGAGAGGGAAGGGGAAGGGAGGGGGGTACGTGGTAGGTAGGGACTGAGAGCGTAGAAGTGAAATATGAGGGTGAACTGAGGAGGGGGGGGCGGGGAAGAGGAGAGGAAGGCAAGAGGGGGAGGAGGGGGAACAGAGGTTGTCCTGCAAGCCAGGCTCAATGTGTAAGATTGAAGTCTCCCATGAGATCGTCAGATCTATACGAGGGTATTCCTGGATGGATAAGTGAGACTAGACTCCCTCCCGCAGCTCTCCCCCTCCCCCTGTGGAGGAGGGAAGAGGGACTACAGGGGGAGAAGCCTGCTTCCAGGGGTAGTTGGGGTGGGTGGTCTGATTTCAGTGGGAAAATTTTGACTTCATGTACTTGTTAGGCTTGCTGGGTTGCAGAATTCCTCTGAACAATATGGTATTGGATCATATTATATAATAGATAAACAGTAGTCAAGATCTTGATGGGTTATAATGAAGTAGGAAGTTATCTTAAGTTCTATTGTTGTAGATTATCGTCTTGATCCTAGGTGCAAGAATCATCTCTAAAGTTATTTGGGTTTGACTGCCGATGTCCTAGATAGCAGTTGTCGGGGACTTGAGGAGTTAGAGAGAGTGATGTTGCTTGGCCATCTTTGGTTGGCGGGTACTTAGGCTGTAGGTATTGATCATAGAGACGTGGAGGCGTGAGTCCTTCTTGAGCTTGTGTGGAGAAAGTAGACACAATATACCTGTTCCATCTGCTATGGGGCCGCTTTAGTGATCCTTGTTTGTTGGCCCAGTAGTCAAGTAGCTCCCTGTGGAGGAGGGTGTTTAAATATCTCTGCACCTCTGCGGTGGTGGGGGGGTGCGTTTGTGTCCAATGAGACATTATTGCTTTGCGTGCCGCTAGTAGGCAGATATGTGTCCATATGTCTTTGAGGGCGTCGGGTGGAGTTGATCCCTGGTGAGTGGTGGGGTTGGCACCAAAGAGCATTAGAACCGGGTGGCCTTTGAAAGGTTGGTCTGTGACCTTGACGACCAGAGCTTGGACTTGGGACCAAAAAAGTGACACTTCGTGGCATTTCCAAAGTCTGTGTGAAAGCGTTGGGTTAGGCTGGTCACACCAAGGACAGATTCGTGATCCTGGGGAGGACGGGGGGATGTAGTAGGGAATGTATGCCCTGTGTAGAATCTTGAATTGCATCTCTCTCCAGGTCTCATTAGTGGTCAGTGTCAGGATTTTGTTGTGGCCTCCCAGGATTACGTCCTGGGGCAGGTCTATTTCAAGTTCCCTGGACCAAGCTTTTATGGACGAGGTTTCCAGTGTTTTGGAGAAGAAGGGGAGAAGGTTTTTGTATATAAGAGATACGGTGAAACTGTTGTTGCGTATCATGGCATCCAGGGCAGAGGGTTGAAATCTGGCTCGTGGGTCTGGACAGATTTTGCGTACAAAGGTGGTGATTTGGTGTATGTAGAAAGTGTGGTGGGCTGGAAGTTTGTACCGTTGCAGCGTTGTTTGAGCTGGAACGGGTAGTCCGGTTATAGGGTCAAATAGGTCAGCCAGTTTTTTGAGGTTGTAGCTATCCCATGTGCGGAATGCCTCGTGGTGAGTGGAGGGGGTGAACATCGGGTTCCCCCTTATGTGTAGGAACTCCGAGATGTGAACAGGAAGGTGCTGGGCTCGCCTCGTGTTTCTCCAGGCCACAAGAGTGTCTCTCACAAGGAGGTTGTGTTTCAGGTGAGGCGGGAGGCTGTTTGGGTTACAGTGAAGAACAGATCCCAGCTTGTAGGGGTGAACCATTGCTGATTCTATGTTATAATTGGTATATTTAGACTTTGCAGTTAGCCAGTCTATACCACTTCGCAGAACACACGATAAGTTGTAAAGTCTAATATGCGGAAGTCCCAAGCCCCCCTCGCCCCTCGGGAGACGCAGCTTCGATAGTGCTATTCTAGGTTTTTTGCGTTGCCAGAGGAAAGTAGTCAATCCCCGGTTAAGTTTTTGGAGGTCTGAATGTTTGATTAATATAGGGATCGTTTGCATAGGGTATAATAATTTGGCGAAGCTGATCATTTTGAATAAGCAGCATCTCCCTGTGAGCGTGAGGGGCAGGTCCATCCATGATTCCAGTTGGCTTAAAATTTTGGCAATTAGTGGAGGATAGTTAAGAGAATAGATCGAGGAGGAGTCTCTGCCGATGTTAACACCTAGATAAGTGATGTGGTGTTTGGCAATGGGTAGTGGGGAGGTTGCAATCCACTTAGCCTTATTGTTGGGTTGGAGGGGTAGAATTTCACTCTTGGTGAAATTGATTTTCAGACCCGAGCATTTTCGGTACAGGTTGAAGGTGTCCATTATTACAGGGAGATCTTTTTGAGGGTCAGAAGTGAAGATTAAGATATCATCCGCGAACAGTGCGACGCGGATCTCCTCGTTTCCTATGTGGATTCCGTGAAGGGGGATATTAGAGGTAAGGTGTCTCGAGAGGGGCTCTAGTGCAATATTAAATAGTAGTGGGGATAAGGGGCATCCTTGCCTGGTTCCCTTGTGAAGGGGAAAGGGGTTCGAGATGATGCCTGCTGCTACTACCTGTGCTTGAGGGGCCGCATAAAGGCCTTTGACAAAGTGTATGAAGGGGCCCGAGAACCCAAACTTATCCAGGGTCTGGAATAACCAGGGGAAACTGACATTGTCAAAGGCCTTTTCTGCGTCAAGGGTAATAATGGCTAGATTTTGGGCGGGGTGTGACTTAGCATAATCTAGTACCACTAAGACTTTACGAATATTGGAGGTGGCTATCCTACCTTGTGTAAAGCCCGCTTGCGCAGGATGTATCAGAGAGGGCAATATTTTCGCTAGGCGTGTTGCTATTATTTTTGATAGAATTTTTGAGTCAACATTTAACAAGGAGATGGGGCGGTATGATCCTGGTTCCTGTGGGTCCTTACCTTTCTTTTCAATCAGTTTTATATATGCCTGGTGGCCTGTTGGTAGGTATGGGCCTCCCTCCCAGATTGCGTTATAGACCCTGGCTAATTCTTGGGGGATATAGTTCGATGTGAGTTTGTAGAACTCTGCGGATAGGCCATCGGGGCCCGGTGATTTGTGGTTAGGGAGGTTTTTGATGGCCTGCTCAATTTCTGTCTCACTGATAGGTGCGTTTAGTATGTCTAGTTGGTCTGGATCCACGCGTGGGAGCATGGGACTGTTGAGAAATGTGCCCGCAGCAGACAAATCTAACTCGTCTGTTGCATATAGGGAGGTGTAGTATTGGCGAAGGATGTTATTGATCGCTTCCGGACTAGAGGTTAGATTCCCGGCTGCATCTTTGAGGTGGGTGATGTGGGTGGGCTTGTGTTGGCCTTTACTTAATCTAGCGAGTAGTTTCCCCGCCTTGTTCCCCTGTTTATGTAGTGTGAGGTCCCAGTGTGCCGTGTGTACTCGGTCTATGTGTTCTGCCCACGTTTCAAATTGTTGTTTGGCAGACTGCCACTTTTGTCTATTTTCAGGGGTGTTCGTTTGTTGGAGCGTTCTCTGGGATTCCCTCAGTAGTTTGCTTCTGTGTACCTTTTGGTAGCGTTTTTTTTATAGTGGGCCGCGTAGGCAATGATTTTGCCACGTAGGACAGCCTTCCCTGCATCCCAGAAAAGGTTGGGATTGGGACAGTCTGGTCTATTGTTATTGGAGTAGTCTTCCCAAGTTGTGCGCAGAACCTCTTGAAGATGTGTGTCCCCCGCTAGATATGAGGGGAATCTCCAGATCTTTGGAGAGGTTGTGGTTGTGAAGTCTGATATGGTTACCGAAACCGGGCTGTGGTCCGAGATCACTATGTCGTGGATGTGGGAGTCCCTGACGCAGTGAAGTGCCGAGTGGGAAGCAAATATATAGTCAATTCTTGAAAATGACCCATGGGGAGGGGAATGAAATGTGTAGTCTCTACCCATTGGGTGGGCTAGGCGCCAAGTGTCTATTAAGTTTGTGTCCGAGGCGAATCTTTCTAATAGTGAAGGAGTGTTTTGAGTGTTGGTGTGTCGCTGGGGGGCTTTATGGGGGGTCCTATCCTCTGCTGGGTTGTTCACCGTATTGAAATCACCTCCAACCAGGTGAGGAAGATGTGGTTTGTGCATCACCCATCTCGTCGCCTCCTGGAAGAAGGACAGGGTGGGTGAGTTTGGTGCGTATACATTGGAGATCATAATCTCTTTCGACTGGAATCGAAGGTGTATCGTCACAAAACGGCCCAGAGAATCATGTTTCACCTCTAGGATGGTTGGCTGTAATTTTTTGTGTAAAAGGATAACAACTCCGGCCTTCCTACCTACCGCAGGTGAGCCATGTACGCTCCCCACCCAGAACTTTCGGAGGCGATGGTAGTCGTCCGCACTGAGGTGAGACTCCTGAAGCAGAGCCACGTCAGTGCGGAGGCTTTTGAGGTGTCTGAGGACTTTTGTCCGTTTGGAGGGAGACCGTAGTCCCTTAACATTCCATGTCACTACCCGTAAGAATGTATAAGGCAATTTTTGGATCTGTTATAGGAATTGATCAGTGTCAGTGTGATAAATAAGATGGACTCACGATTTTGTAGAAATGTAGGTATGAGCTCTCTAGGGTGAATATCGGCAGTCTCTTCCCTTGAGAGACGAGAACAAGAAATGGGGTGATATCTGTAGAAGACAAATAGGAACATTAGTACAGAGAACAATAAAACAAACTTTCTGCACTTCGCGTTTTTCCTCATGAGTAACGTCACTACTGCGCGGCTAGTCCGCTCAAACAGGCCTGGCTGCAGGTAATAAGAAACTGAGGGGAAGTCTCGGCTAATAAAGTGTGAACTTGTTCAAGTAGAATGATTGACGCCAGGTAGCAGGTGTCTGGGGCAATTTCTCCCGGAAAGTAGTCGGAGAGGCTTGTACACCCTGTAGACATCCTGGTTAGAGTTTATGAAAGTTAGTGGGGATATTTCAAGTTGGTAGCGGTGGTGAGCCCCCGATGTTGTTGGGGCGCAGGCGCTTTGCTGGATCCTTTCTGGGGCTCCTTTGTTCTCTGGAGCCCGGAGAGGACAGACCCTGGGAGGTGGAGGGGCTGGTTAGTGTAGAGATGGTGGATCTGAGGAAAGTCTCTGCCTCTCTGGGGGTTTGAAAGGATAGCTGTTTGCCCTCATTTGTTTGGATCCTTAGTGTCGCCGGGAAGGCCAGGGTAAAACGTATCTTTTGCTTGCATAGTTCTGAGCAGACCGCCTGAAAGGCCTTGCGTCTCTTGGATACTTCTGCAGAATAATCAGCAAACAAGAGTAAGCTAGCTCCTTCTACTTTTAGGTTACGATTTTTCCTGAAGGCCCTTAGTATTTCAAGCTTGTCAGCATAGTTAAGATATTTAGCTATAACTGCTCTGGGTGCTTTGCGGTTGGGGTCAGGTGGGCCTATTCTGTGTGCACGTTCGACAGTGCAGGGAGCAGGTAGGCCTAGCGCCTCAGGAATGCGAGAGGAGCATATGTGTGCCAGAGCATTATTAGGACAGTCCTCAGGTAGGCCTATTATTCTCAGGTTGCTCCTTCTGGACCTATTTTCAAGATCCTCGAGCTTTTCTTGGATCGCTGAGAATGCTTTATCATGTGTTTCCAATGTGCCTGATGCCTGATAGAGTTCATCATCTATGTCTGACACCCTTGCTTCCACTGCTGAGAGTCTTCGGGCCTGTTCACCCAGCTCCCTCTTCAGCCGTGCTATCCCCCTTTGGACTGCTGCATCTACCACCTGAGATATGTTGGGGAGCAGGAGAGCAGCTACTGCTTGTGCTATTTTAGTATACTCATCTGGAGTTTCTGCGTTGCGAGTCTCTGGGGCCTGCGTGTCCATCGATATCGCCGCCTGGTCCGCGGTCGCGGCCATCTTGGTACACCCAGGCATCTGGCCTGTTGTTTCTGCACGGCCCGGAGCGGCTGGCTCCGACCGCGGAGTTGTTAGAAAGCGGTCCATCCGGTGCCTGGAAGCTTCCCCTTGCTGGGCTGCAGGTTTAATGGGGCCGATTCCCGGTATAACTGGCAGTATTATTGCCTGTGAGAGCGGAGCTGTGCGCGCTCACTCTCTCCTCATGAGGCGCCGGAACCGGAAGTTTTATTCGACCATTTTAATGGCATGCGGGTGATGTCTCAGGTCTATGTATACAGGGAGTAAGAAAATAGTATTACTAAATTAGCTATAGAAAGAAGTAATAGTTTTGGACTAAGGATATGTTACTCCCCTCTGCAAAACAGCATATAATCTATCCCTGAAATGCCAGCACCCCCTTTCCTATTAATTTTGTCTGTTTTTACTTCTATTAAATATAATGATAATCAGTGCATTGATTATAAGTGCAGACTCGTCGAGGATGCCCACCCATGACCACCAGGGATGCCCAGCCATGGCCACCAGGTATGCCCACCCATAACCACCAGGGATGCCCACCCATGATCACCAGGTAAGCCCACTAGAGACCACCTGGGATGCCAATCAGTGCCCATCAGTGATATCTTCCAGTGCCTCCTGATCAGTGCTGCTTATCAGTGCCACCCAACAGTGCCCACCAGTGCCCATCAGTGTTGCCTGTAAGTGCCCACCAGTGCCACCTATCGGTGCTTGTCAGTGCCACCTATGTGTGCCCATCAGTATCACCTATGAGTTCCCATCAGTGCCACCTATGAGTGCCTATCAGTGCCCATCAGTGACACCCTTGAGTGCCCATCAGTGCCACCTATCAGTGCCCATCAGTGCTGCTTATTGGTGCCACCTATCAGTGCTGAATATAAGTGCCACATCAGTGCTACCTCATCAGTGCCAATCAATACTGCCTCACCAGTGCTTGTCAGTGCAGCCTCATCAGTGCTCATCAGTGAATGAGAAACAAATACTTATTTACAAAGTTTTGTAACAGAAATGAAGAAAAACTTTTTTTTTTTCAATTTTTATTTTTTTTGTAGCGCAAAAAATAAAAACGCCAGTGGTGATCAAATACCACCAAAAGAAAGCTCTATTTGTGGGGAAAATCTGATAAAAATGTTGTTTGGGTATAGTGCTGCATGACCACGCAATTGTCATTCAAAATGTGACAGTGCTGAAAGCTCAAAATTGGCCTGGGCAGGGAGGGAGGAAGTGCCCAGTATTGAAGTGGTTAAAATTATCTGTGACATAATAACTTCCTCACTGCAATGTTCACAAATCCAGGGCACTTGGAGAACGTTTATTTTTGCTGCCCACATATTTTTCTGAAATGAACATATTATATTATATTATATTATTGTAATTATTTGTTACCCTTTTCAACAAACAAAATTTCAAAATAAAAAAAATCAGCCATGTAGCCCTACCTGCAGTGTGCAATAGCATTTAATGACCCAATTCACATGCAACAAATCTATTACAAGCAGAGCTGTTGAGGTACCATTACTTGAAGGAAGAAACTTAACTACAAGCAGGACTTGGCAGGAAGTGATTGTGTGATGCTTACCATTGCACAGTCTGAGATTTTTGAACAAATGTTTATACGAATATTTGTACGAATATTTATATGAAACTTCTCAGTAAATTTAATGATTTAACAAATGTTGTTCAAAAGTACTTCAAAATTACATTTGCATTACACATTCAATTTTGGAATGAATATAAGTTGTAAACAATTTAGTAATTTAAATGACTCTTCAAAGTATATTTATAAGCA
>BLSH010210640.1:62499-82176 GCA_018402905.1 Glandirana rugosa | reverse complement strand
CACTGATTTCCGGTTTGATTTAAAGTGATACACACATTTTGCAGAACAGTGATATGGGTACTCCCGACTTATTTATACTTTTTTGACACAGTTTGAAGATGATTTTAGAACAGTTCTATGGCCTCTAATGTTAATTTATACTTTTCAGACCCATTTTGAAGATGATCTCCATTTTTGCATTTTTTAAGTTTTTATTTTTTTAAAAATATTTAAAGTTATTTTCCTGTCCCCATTTCTTTGTAGGTCACTTGTCCCACCCTTACCCACATTTCCTTCCTTTTGCAGACCTCTAGGACCTTCCAGGACTATTTTACAACACTTTTTGTACCTAAAAGTCCGGGTCTCCATTGATTTCAATGGGGTTCGGGGTTCGGGACAAAGTTCGGGTTCTGTCCGGACCCGGACTTTGTCCCGAAGTTCTGCAGAACCAGCAGAACCCGGACTTCTAGAAGTTCGCTCAACTCTACTCACCACCACTGATCCGCCACCGCAGTGCACTCCGGATGCCCAGAGCAACACACCTACTATTACCCACTGGTAAAGCTCCAAATTCTATAAGCTATAATACTATAAGGTGCCCCTTGTCGCCTTCAGTTTAACAGACAGTAATCTAACACATCAACAAATGTCCTTGGTGAGTGTAACATTGATTGTACTCTATACTCTTTTTCCCCCCAAGACGAAAAAGGTGCCAAGCACCTTATTGCGTTATTTTTTTTCTTTTTTCCATTCTTTTTTCACATAGTTTATTATCCTATACCAACTTTGTTCAGTGTACTACTATTATTTGGTAACTTTGAACTGTTTGCATTACTTTGCCTGCTGTATATCACTATAATATGTCTGCTATCACATACACTTATCTGTGTGTGACAAAAGAAAGAGTAATACCTATATTTTCCCCTCCCCCCATTGGTCACCAACCAAAATGTCTATCACCTTCACATCCATCAACATGAAAGATCTCAATTCCCCATACAAATGAAAGTTATTATGGAAAGAAGCATTAACTCATGCCGCTGATATACTGTGTGTGCAAGAAACACACTTCTCTTCCCACAAGCCCCCTCCTGTTCTCACAAGCAATTTCCACATTGTTATTTCGCTAATTCCACAAAGAAAAAAGCTGGGGTGATGCTTGCTGTGCGCTCCTCGGTCTCCTTTCAACCATTCCACACCAAAATAGACCCTGGTGGCAGATTCATAATCCTGAATGCCGCTATTAACAACCACACTGTGACTTTTGCCAATATTTTCTCCCCATTACCAATCAGAAATGTTTCTACAAAACTATTATAAAAAAAGCTTGAACCCTTCAAACAAGGCCCACTGATCATATGTGGTGACTTCAACCAAATTGTAGACCCCTCACTGGATACTTCAAACACTGACTGTAAAAGATCTACCTCTCTCTGTAGAATGCTCACAAGGCCTACATCAGAGGCTTGCTTATCAAGTTAGGGGACCATGAAAAAAAAACAACAAAATGCCACCATCAAAAAACTCTTAGAGTGTATGCGTACTCTGGAATGGGCCAACAAACCCCAACCCTCCTTTCTCCTTAATTCTGAACTGAGTGCTGCTAGACAGACTCTCAGTGACCATCTCCATGACAACTTTGATTTCCATATTAAATGTCTCCGCCTGCACCACTATATGAAAAATAAAAAACCAGGAGCATATCTCGCCAAACAACTAAAACACAAGCTTACTCACACTAAAATTCCTTATTTCACTAACCACCTTGGTGCCCCACTTACTGACCCCAACGACATTGCTAATCAGTTTAGCTTCTTTTACTCCAAACTATACAACCTAGCCAGCTCAAATTCTGCCCCACCATCCCCTCCTGAGGACATAGACCACTTTCTAAACAACCTACACTTTCCCTCACCCTCACAAGACCAAATAAACTCCCTCTCATCCCCATTTTTTCAGAAACTGAAGCAGCCAGAGCCATGTTGCCACTACAGAAAGCTCCAGGCCCTGATGAGTACAGCAACAAATTACTATAAAACATTCTCCAAGCTCCTATCCCCACACTTATGTAACTCTTTCAATCTCTTTACCGCTACAACCTCCATCCCAGCAGAAACTCTGCAAGCCACCATTGCCACTATACAAAAGCCAGGTAAACCAATGGATGCCCCTGCCAGCTACAGGCCCATCTCTCTACTCAATGCCAACATTAAGCTCTATGCCAAACTACTTGCCACACACCTCTCAGACACCACCCCGCAATTAGTACATATCGATCAGGTCGGTTTTGTGGCTGGCAGACAAGCATCAGATGGCACTCACAGGTTCATTGATTTACTACAGTGGACAGAGCACCATCAAATGCCTTCTCTGCTCATCTTCCTTGATGTAGAGAAGGTTTTTGACAGAGTATATTGGATCTTACCTGAAAGTGGTCCTGCAGAAATTTAGTTTATTCTACAAGTCATACTCTCCCTTTACTCTTCCCCCAGCACTAGAGTTATGACCTCAGGAATACTCTCAGACCCCTTCAATATCTCTACGGGACACGCCAAGGGTGCCCGCTATTGCCCTTAATATTCACCCTTAATATTGAGCCCGAGCACAATCTATCCATGACAACCCTTTCATTTCAGGTAGTAAAGTTGACAACAGAACACATAAAATGTTATCATATCCCTGACTGACCCTGTCAAATCACTTCCTGAACTCCATTGACTCCATCATACCCTAGACCTGTTTAGTAGAGCCTCCCTGTATAAAATGAACTACTCAAAATCCAGCATGCTAGCCATAGGCCATGACCAAAACAGCAAAAACAACATTGCTGCTAATACATCTTTCTCATGGACCCCTAACTTCATTCTCATGTATCTGGGTATTCAACTGATCACCCCCTCTTCCCAATTATGGTCTCTCAACTTCAATAATCTCATATCTAAACTCCAGAAGACCACACATGATCTTCAGCACACTCAAACCTCATGGGCAGGTAAAATTGCCCTAGCCAAAATGTACTTACTCCCACATGTACTGTATACATACCAAACTATTCCCTTTCTTCAAAATCAGCTACTGAAAATCCAGTCCATCATAACTACTTTTATCTGGGGTGGAATGTGCCCTGGCTTAAATGCAACACCCTATGCACACCCTCTTCATCTGCAGGTATGGGTGCACATATTACATGGCTACTATACTGGATCAAGTAAAGGTCTGGTGGAACTCCACACAACAAACCACCTAGCTCCAACTAGAAAAAAGTGGCTTTAGTCTCTCAACCCAAGCAGATCCTACATCACCAAGGGACTCACACATGCCTCTATACTGTCAATGTCACCATCAAACAATGGAAAGCCACTATTCAATGCAATAAAGGCATCCCACATTGATTGCTCACAGCCATACCTCTAGAGACACTCAAACTGTTACACCTGACATTATTTTCTCTGAATGATCTGCAGCAAACACCTGAAATGCATACCTCTCTCATGATATTACCATACCCCTGAACGCCTAACACCCTGTGCATACTCAACCTACCACCCCTTTTGATAACGCTCTAACTGCTCACTGTGCATTAACTGTGAATGTTTATATCTACTAAGCACATTCTAGAAACATCAACGTGCATTCTAATGACCTATGTACACCATTAGTTGATACATTATCCTGTTCTTTAACTGATTGTTCACTTGACAATTGACTATGCAGATTTGTTCTTTGCAATTTGAAAAACTTATAATAAAATTAAGTTTTAGGCCTCATACACACGGGCGTATCTAAAAAAATAAACAAAACGTCGGGTCCGACGTCAAGGAAAAAAAAGTCGATGTTTTTCGGCGTTATGCATTGGCGTTTTTGAGCGTTAGTGAGCGTCGGCGTCAATAGGCGTTTTTTAAAAAAAATCATCCCTCTGCTATTTTTCAACCTAAAAACATTGGCGTCAAAAAACGCTGGAAAACACCGGTATAATATTAGGTGGCGTTTGTTGGCGTTTTGTGGCGTCGGCGTCAAAAACCGTCAAAACGTTACAGCCTCAGAACGTGATGGCCATGGGTTCTACTTTCTGCTCACTAACGCCGACGCCACCTGCAGCTCAAAAACGCAGACGTTTTTATGGGGCCATTGACTAACATGGAGAGATGCAAAAAACGCCAGAAAACGCCGGCGTCAATAAACGTCCGTGTGTATGAGGCCTAAAAAAAACAATTCTCAGACTAATTTAGTCATTTGGTCACAAAATGTGTATACGATTGCATAATGATTCTTGGAGGTGTGTACTTTTGTCAGAGTTTGAAATTTGACAGTATACTCACATTCTATTTACAAACCCATTACTTGCACAAAATGTTAACAATCATATAAAATTAAGAAAAATACATATTTACAAGCTTACAAAAATGTTATAAATTATGTCCAAATTTGATTTAATAAAAATATTTGTATTTAATTTAAATCTATTATTAATTCATTAATTTAAATCCATGTATTGTTTCATGCCTAAGATACAGTATGTTTTAACAAAAAAGTTAACAATAAGTGCAATTATTCTTTAAAGCAAATCCATATTTTGCCTGTACTAAAACCAAGTTTTTCTTAATATCAAATGCTCCTTTTTTTCTATTTCCTTGCGTTCTCATACTGCCCTGATTTGTCACTTAAGCTTGTTAAAAGCCTTGTACTTCTAAGTTTATGCAGAAATGTAACACACTCCCTGCTTATCAGAATGAAGAGCTTGGTTCAAAAGGACTGTTAGCCCAAGCAATAGGACGTGGGGGAACCATACATAGCCCTGAGGAGTTTTTGTTAAAGTCATAACTTAAATGGCAAATTTCAAGGGTTGCAGAAGCAATTTGAGGCTGCAGGCGTGCATGAAAAAGGCAAGTATATGCTTGTAGAGCCTGCTATGAAGCCAACCTGTGACTTAAAATCTACTTGTGGATACTTTAGGTGGCCATAAACCTGTTTTGTATCATGTGTACAGTATGTCTCTGTCCTCAATAGAAAGACTAAACAACAGACTTCCTTCTTGAAAACCTTCAGTCTATTATTATTTTTTCCCCATATCTCTGTTAAATGATGGCACAGTACTGTCCTCTTACTTGTAAAAAGGTATGAGTATTTAAAGATGCTTAGCTTAAAGAATAGTAATACTTAAAAAAAACTGCCCTTTAAAGACCCCTTTCCTTATATGCCAGAACAAAAAAAAAATAACAGAACTTATGACCTTTATCACAGCTCCATTTGATTCATACTTATATTGAGGGTTCTCCTGAAATAAGATTGGTATTTCATGCAATTATATCATGGTATCATCTTACATTCATAGTAGCCAGCAGGGCACCACTCCAATAGAAGTCACAACCTCAGTAGGGTGGATATGACTGTGAGAACCAGATTAAGTCACAGTCTGAGGTTTTATTACGATCTCTAATTGGGTCAGGGAAGGAATAATCTTTTGGGTATTTTTTGGGGGGAAAACAGTTACCCTTTAAGGACTTTTAGGAGTAAAATGGTAATTAACTATGAATATATATATTGTTTATCAATAGAATTTGTATTTTCTCACTTTGCAGACCCATTAGTATTAAAATATTATGAATCACTTTTTATATATATATATATATATATATATATATATATATATATATATATAATGTCTTATACAGCATGTGCTGATAACTTTGAGATCATTTTTTTTTTCAAAAAATTGTATTAGAGACATAGACAAGAAGACATTACAACATGGCAAGATGGGGGTCCATCTTGCCGGAAATTGTACATGTTGTTGTAAATAATAAAAACAAAGGTGCAGCTATAGTGTATAAACAAAGCAGGATGTCTAATTACTCTCAAGATACATTGCTGGACAGATCTCTTGTGGTATAAACTAGGATAATGCGTGGGAGGGGGGGTGGAGGGGAAGGGTGGTCTACTTCCAACATGGATTCTATAGCTATGAGATACCTTGGATGAGTATCTTGTAATAATAGCCAGTACAAGCTGAGTACAAGAAGCCAGGGAGGAGGAAGCGTCAGTGCTGTTGTGGGCCTTTGATTCCTTCGATTTCCCCAATGGGGGGGTGGTCAGTCTTTGTCATCTTGAACAGGTTGTAGCGGTTGTCCCTTGAAGTATGTGCATTACTAAGGTTGTCAATCTCCTCTTGAGAGAGGGTGGCATTGGCGAAAGCTCGCCAGCTTTGGTGGAAGTGAGTGGTGGCACGGGGTGACTGAAAATCTGTGTTGTTTTTTTCTTTGTAGAGGAGGGATATCAGTTCCCTTTTTACCTGTGACACTGTCAGGGAGGAAGACAAGGTCCAGTTTTTCAGAATGGATCTGCGGGCCACAAGAAGGCATATTAGAGACCATTCTTTAAGCTGAGGGTTGGAAGAGGGGGACCATTGTAAAAGTTGCCTGTCCCAATGACCAAAGATGAGGAGTAAAGGATCCTTAGGGAGCATAAGGAGTGTGATGCTATTGATATATGTTATAATTTGATCCCAAAAGACAGCTATATATGAACAAGTCCAAAAGCAATGGGTTAATGATGGTCTTTGTTGGTTACAAAGTGGACAGTTCGAGGATTGAGGTTTTGTTTTGTCCGAGAGAAATGGGAAGAAGGCACGATGAATCAGTTTGAGTTGAGTCTCTCTCCATTCTTCGTTGAGGGTCAGTTTGATTGTTTTATTGTATCCACTCATGATCTTGTCTACCAGGCCAGGTTCGGGAAAGTCTTTGCTCCGCTTAGCCGTTGAAGAGGTGGCTAAGGGTAGGGCGGTTTGCAGTAAGAGAGGTTTGTATATATCTGAAATTGTGTAGGAGCCCTCTTGGATCAAGTGGTCTAACTTATTTTTCTGGAATCTTTTACAACTCTCTGGGCAGGAGGCGCGGATATAGCTGGTGCATTGTCTGAAATAGAAGATATGGGATTTGGGGATAGAGTATTCATTTGCTATGGTTATGAAGTCTCAAGGAAGTCCTGTTGTCTCATCACATAGGGAGAAGAATTTAGTGAGTTCACGGTGCTCCCAAAGTAGAAAAATGTTATGTTCCGTCCTGGCTCGAAAATTGATGTTTCCCCAGATTGGGAGGTTGTCGACATGAATGGTGAGAGTCTGGCCATTTTCCTGTGTTCTCTCCAGACGATTGCCGTGTCTCGCAGTAGAAGGTTATGTTGTAAATCGGGGAGTAGAGTATTCCATTTGGTGTGTAAAATTGCCACTAAGGAATGTGGGAGAATCATTGAGAACTCTAGGTTGTAGGTGGAGAAGCGTGAGTTTTGCATGATCCAGTCCATACTGTATCTAAGAAGGCAAGCAATGTTGTAGAGTCTAACATTGGGGAGACTAGCGCCCCCTCACTCATGGGAAGGTGCAGTTTGGTCAAGGCTATATGCGGTCACCTTTTTTGCCAAATGAAATGTGATATGGCTTTATTCAAGACTTAAATTTCCTTGTGTTTAAGAAGTAGTGGAATTGTTTGTAGAGGATATAGTAGATGGGCAAAACTGACCATTTTGACTAGATGGCACCTTCCCATTAGTGACAGAGGGAGATCTATCCAGCTGTTTAGTTCTTGTGAAAGTTTATATAGAAGAAGAGGATAATTGAGATGGTATAGTGAGGATGGTAGTTTCCCTATCTTAATACCCAGGTAGGTGATGTGAGAGTGCACTACCATGATTGGTGAGTTTGATGTCCAGGGGGGGTTTGAGGAGGGTCCGATTGGGAGTATCTCGCTTTTATGGTAATTGATACGAAGGCCTGAGCATAACCTGAATTCATCGAAGATGTCTTTTATTTGTAACATATCTGCTGCTGGGTTGGCCGTAAAAATGATAACATCACTGGCGAATAGAGAGGAGCGAAGTTCTATCTCACAGCATTTGATGCTATGCAGGGGGGCATGGTAGGTGATAAATCTAGATAAGGGTTCTAGGGCTAGGTTAAATTAACCTGGTGATAGGGGGCAGCTCTGTCTCGTATCTTTGTGCAGTTTGAATTAGTCGGAGAGGAGGCCCGCCACCACCAGTATGGCTGAAGGAGCTGAGTACATTGAGTTTATTAAGTGTGTAAAAGGACCATCAAAGCCCAATTTTGACAATACCATAAGCAGCCATTCAAAACTGACATTATCAAAGGCTTTTTCTGTGTCCAGAGTGATGATGGCGTGCCCCCCCCCCCTCCGAGGAGAGTCTGGCCTTTTCCAGGACTGCTAAGACTTTTCTAATATTTAGGGTGGCTGTTCTGCCTTTTGCCTTTTACAAAACCTGATTGGGCCAGGTCAATTATATGTGGGAGGATGGTGGCTAGTCTTGTAGCAACGATTTTTGTTAGGATTTTTATGTCAATGTTTAGGAGTGATATGGGCCTGTATGATCCTGGTATGGTTGGATCTTTGCCTTTTTTTGAGAGTAACTCAATGATTGCTTGGATCCCTGTGGAGAGCTAGGCCCTGCCTTCCCAGATTTTTGAATATACAGCATGTAAATGAGGTAATACAGTGTCTGGAATCCCCAGTGAGACCGTCAGGGCCTGGGGCTTTAGAGGAGGCTAAATGGTGAATGGTGTCACTTATTTCGTTTGCGGTTATGGGTTAATTCAACATCTCTAGGTGGGTAGGGGAAATCTTGGGTAAGTTTAATTTGGCAAGGAATGATTGTGCTGTGGATTTATATATGGGGTCTGGGGCGCATGGAGAAGCGTAGAATTTCAGCATGATCTGATTAATGTCTTTTGAGTCCGTTTTTATGGCACCTGTTGCGTCGCATAAGGACGTTATATGGGTGCGTGTATGGGGACCTTTACATAGCCTAGAAATAGTTTCCCGGCCTTATTGACAAATTTGTTCAGGTTAGCATCTAGAAACACTCTCTGGATTGTCTCCTAATGTTGTCCGACCAAGTTTCGAAAACACCCTTGGCTGACAGCCATTTGGCCCTATTTGCCTGAGTGTTGGAGTTGGAAAGGGAGAGTTGAGCCACTCTGAGCCTGTTGATGGCTTTTCTGTAGTTTAATTGGGTGTGTTTTCTAAAAGAGGCGCTATATGAGATGATTCGTCCACGAAGAAATGCTTTTGTTGTCTAAGTAAGATGAGTTATGTATAGTGTATTGTTGCCATGCATTTTCTAGAAAGTATTTGAAGTCTTCATTGTTTTGGAGATATGAGGGGAATCTCCAGATGTTAGGGGGACATTGTAGGTCAGTAAGCTGCAGTGTTATCGATATCGGAGCATGATCGGAGGTTGCTATGTTGTGGATTTCCGCTTCCACTATTTCGGGTATTAATGGATCTGTGCAAAATACATAATCTATTCTGGAGAGGGTCTTGTGTGGGTGGGAAAAGAAGGTAAGCTCTTTGTTGGCTGGGTGTGTTAATCTCCAGATGTCAATGAGTTGAAGGGAGCTCATTGTGGTTGCAAAATGAGTTGGATCGGGTTCTGTTCGTGAGGGACTGTTGTGTTTGGGGGAGGATCTGTCTTCTAATGGGTGCATTATGGTGTTAAAGTCTCCGCCTACAATATGGAGGCAATGTGGGTGCTTTAAAAGTGATACAGACAGGTCACTGAAAAAGGTTTTCCTGGGTTGTTGGGAGCATATACATTCGTGATCAAGTAATCTTTGTTGGCTATTTGGACATTGTGCAGTGATCAGCTTGCCTTGATTGTCTGTGTCAGTAGATACTTTTTTACAGGCTAGGTTTTTGTGGAGTAGGAAGGTGTTGGAGAGATGAGGATACTCAACGTTGGTTTAGATGATTATTTGAGTTGGAGTATTTCAGTCACGTAGGTGAGTCTTTGCAAGGGCTCTTTTGGTCCAGTGGTTGGGACGTTGAGTGGTTAGCGGAGACTGTGTTGCAATGCACAGAGGTACGCAGAGATCTTATGAAGAGTTCCTCTTCTGGTGGGTCATGGAACGCCAGTTGTTCTCCATTGAGTGCATTGAATCGCAAGACTGCTGGCAAGGCCAAGGTGAATTTTACCTGTTGTTGGAAGAGTTGTGAGCACACGGTCTGGAAAGCTTTTCTCTTCTTTAAGACCTCAACAGAGTAATTGGCAAAAATCTGTATTTTGATGCCATCTATCTGTAGGGATCTTGCTCGCCTGAATTTTTGCAGGATATTGTTTTTTCCATCGTAGTTTAGATATCTTGCAAAGATCGGCCTCTGGGTATTTTGGTCAGTGGTGTAGGGACCCAGACAGTGCGCTCTTTCCACTACTGCTGGGGCCACTAGGCCTAATGCTTCTGGGATGTGGCATAAGCAGAAGTCTGCTAGGTTTGGAGCTTGGAGTGACTCTGGGACCCCCACAAAGCGCAAATTGTTCCATCTCAAACGGTTCTCCAGATCTTCCAGTTTCTGGAGGATAAACTGATTGTTTTTTCCTTGAGTTTGTTCAGAGGCCTGCATCTGATATTCATCTTCTAAATTGGAGATACAGTGTTTGGCCTCATTTAATCTTCCATTTATTCTTCCAGAATGCTCCTTAAATTCCCTTTTAATGAGGGCCATTCCTGCACTCACTGCACTTTCCACAGTGGCTTCTATTGTGGGGGTGAGGAGCTTGTGCAATGCGGGCAGTGTCATTGTCCCCTCTATCTTGAGGTGATAGGAGATGATCCCATCTCCATTTGTGTTCCCCCTTGTACCTCCTGTGAGAGGGTTGGAAGCGCACCTGTGGTAGCTGTGCCTGATGGAGCCGCGGCTGTGTAGGCCAGAGCCGCGGCCTCAATTTCTGGCATGGGGGGCAGCGCTCACGGCCCAGTCTTTTCTAAGTAGCGTTCCATGGATGCGGGGGGGGGCAGAGTATGCTGGGGGCACTGATCGAGCGATGGGGCCTGTTTTATATGCTGATCTTAGGCCATTCAGCAGGAGCTGAGCTGGAGATCAGCTATTCCATACAGCGCCAGACCGGAAGCCTAGATCATTTTAATAATTTAATGTACTGACACAAAGGAATATTATTTTTAATTGCTTGACCCCCACACCACAGCAGACTGTATACTTAAAATATATAGTAATTTCAAGAATACTCTCAGAAAACAACTGTCTTTAAGCAAGCTGACAGGAGACTGAGGAAAATGTTCTCTATGTGATATATAATTATATTTTCTTGCTTGTTAATATCTTTAGGAGCTGATATGTTAAACTCATATTTTGTTTTTAAATGCAAAGCATGTTCTAAAAAAATATGCAGAGCACAAAGATTTTGTAAGAAAAACATAGATATAAAATATTACTAATAGTGTCCAATATTGTTAACATAAATATTCATATTCATTCCTGACAAATGTATATGGCACATGCAATATAAAAGTTCCAAATAAAGATAAATAAAAAAAGGCAAATGTTAAAGAGTCTGGATAGTAAAGCAATATGAGTGCTGCAACTATACTGTATAATGGAATAAAAAAGGATATAGTTCAATTTTTGCAACTGAAAGTTATTTTCAAAGATACAATGACATGAGCTAGGGGTTTATTTACTACAGGCAAATAGTTTGTTCACTTTGCAATATAAATTGCACACTGCAAAGGATTTTTCCCAGAGCTTTGTGAATGTGGTGAAGCTTCACTTTGCAAAGAATAGCGAATCACATGCAAGGAAAAAAAAACACATTTTTGTTTACACATGATTGAATGATGCAAGTCAGCAGAGCTTCACCTCATTCACTAAGCTCTAGGGATCATTTTCTTGCAACTGCACTTGCAAAATGAACAGTTAATTGCGTTTCGTAAATCAGTCCTATTGTGTAGAAAATAAAAACAATACTTGCTTTCTGTACAAATCAGATGTACAGGCTTCTGGAATGAGGTCTTGATAGATGTCTTATTACTGGTTTTGTAAATAAAAATACATCATTGGGTTATATAGGCACCAAATGTTTGATTTACAGGTGGGTGTGGGAAAGACAACTCTTATCACCAATTTATTTTTGGTCTTTGGCAAAAGATCAGTTCAGAAGGCAAGCAAAACGCATGGTCATTTAACAGGCCAAGGTCAATTCACATGGAAGGCAGAAACATGGTTCCACCAAGGTCCATCAGGTATTGTGGAAAGGATGTACACGTCTCTTTTAGCTCTGTACTTTAGGGCTAGTACCTCTTAATTCGTAATCTGGCTTTTTCCCCTGTTTCAACTTCGTGGTGACCAATCTCTGTAGGAAGCCCTTGCAGTTTGTCCGTGCTGCCTCACGGTCTCAGTCTTCTTCAGGTAGCGATGGGGGAATAGTGGGAGACTTGTACAGAAATGATCTACATAGAGGTGGTAACCCTTCCCGAACAGCGGTTCTATCAGTCGCCAGACAATTTTGCCACTTGTCCCCATATAGGTAGGGCATCCAGGGGGGTTTAGCTGGCTGTCCTTTTCCTCATACATTTCAAAATCATAGGTATAACCCGTGGCCTTGTTGAATGCCTCTTAAAATGTTACCCCATATTTGGCCCGTTTACTAGGGTGGTATTGTTTGATGCCAAGTCTTCTGGTGAAATGGACTAGGGATTCATCCACACAAATATTTATATCAGGAGGAAACATTTGCATGAAGCTAGAGCAAAAAAAGTTGATTAGCAGCCACATTTTGAATAATTTGTCATAATCAGGATGATTTTGAGGGAGTCACTGGGCATTATTATTGAAATGTAAAAATCTCATTATCATTTTGTAATGGGTTCTGGGCATTAAAGAAAAGTAGACTGACATATGATGGATAGGTTGGGTAGGCCAGTAGGCATGGACTTTTTTGTCATCCCTATGATTAGGTTTATTCCAAGGAAAATTTTAAATTCTTCCATGGTGAGTAGTTTCCACACAAATGGGCGGGCATAGGAAAAATCAGGTGTTGGCTGGTGTACAGATTACACTGCTCCACATGTAATTCAGCAGATCATCCATGAAAAATAAATGGAAAAAATAAATTGGGGTAACATTTTCTGTTTGTATCTGAGGGCCTGGCTGTGCTGTAAAAGGGGAAATTACAAGTTCTGCCGAAGTAGCGTGCAGCCATATAGGATACAATAGTATGTCTGGGAGGCTAGTATGGGCCCTGCCTTGTTGTTGTAGATGGAACACCCCATTACTAGCACCTGGCCTTTCATCTTTAAATGTTGCCCAGCTTGTGCTTACCACTGCACAAGGACTTGCAGAACTATTGGTGGATGCCTGCCTATTATCTGGGAGTGCTGCACTGCTGGTACTTGCCACAGGATTAATTGCGCTGGTAATGGATGTCTGAGCCTCCTCAAATCTCCTGAACCTCTTTGTTTTGATTCCTTCCTCCTCAGTTTCCATTTCAGAGCCACTGCTTCCTACTGGCTCATGCTTGCTATCCAAGTCTGACAAAGAGAGTTCCCTGCTACTCTCTTCCAACATACTCTGGAGTATCTGGAAAGCCTCCTCACTGCTGAATATTTTTTTAGCCATGTTGATGCTGGTGATATTCACTGATGTCACTGGGATAGATTTTTTACCGTGTGACGGATGTGTGATAGATGTGCGCAAATTATCACTGAGACAGATGCAGCAGAAGTTTCAGATATATAACAGATGTTGATCACTGTGTGATCACGGGGACAGATGTGGCAGATGATCACGGATAGATGTGACAGATGCTCATGGACAGATGTGTGCATATGTTAACCGGGACAGATGTGGCAGATGTTCACTGGGACAGATGTGGCAGATGTTCACTGGGACAGATGTGACAGATGATCACTGGAACAGATGTGGCAGATGATCACAGACAGATGTGGCAGATCATCATGGACAGATGTGTGCAGATATTCACTGGGACAGATGTAAGCCAGATGTGCACAGATGATCCCTGGGACAGATGGGCGCATATCCTCCCTGGGACAGATGTGCACCAGATGTATGCCAGATGTGCACAGATGATTACTGGAACAGATAATCAGAGGATCACTGGTACAGATGTTCACTGGGGCAGATGATTACTGGGACAGATGTTAACTGGACAGATGTTTTTACTGTGACAGATGTGTGACAGATGTTTTTCACTGTGTGGGGACACTGTGACAGCACACTGTTTGGGGGACAATGCTTGGGAACACTAGCTAGGTGATCAGTGTGTGAAAGGCTGTAAAAAACGTCTCAAAACTCACTGATCCCTGGCTGGCAACACAGATCATCTCGCCTTCTCCTTACTGACAGGCTCTGTGAGAAGCAGAGTCAATCACCTGAGAACTGGCTTTATTTACATTGTATGATGGCTGTAAGTGGACACAGCCATCATGTAATCAGGAGGGCCAATCGGAGAGCCCTCCTGCTGAACGGTGATGCTCTGTGTCTAGGGAACACAGGCACACTGGGATCACGCAGCTGCCTGGGCTCGATCTGCAGGATGTTCCTGAATGTCCACTCAGAAGGACGAAGCACTCACCTGGCTGTTTATATGCAGTGGCCGGGTGGGAAGAAATTAATAGTGTTTGTGTATAAATATCATTGTCAATTCAGATGATTTATTAACCACTTCAGCCCCGGAAGAATTTCCCACTTTAGGACCAGAGCACTTTTTGCGATTCGGTGCTGCGTTGCTTAAACTGACAATTGCGCGGTCGTGCGACGTTGTACCCAAGCAAAATTTGCGTCCTTTTTTTCCCACAAATAGAGCTTTCTTTTGGTGGTATTTGATCGTCTCTGCGTCATTTCTGATCGCCGCTATAAACAAAAGAAGAGCGACCATTTTGCAAAAAAACCCAAATTTCTTACTTTTTGCTAAAATTCAAATCCAAAAAAAAATATAAAAAAACATTTTTTTTCACGTTTTTGGCCGATTTATATAATTCCTCATATTTGCGATAAAAAAAATTGCAATCGGCGTTTATTGATTGGTTTGCGCAAAAGTGGCCGCGTTTACGGATGGTGAGACTTCATTTCTGGGGTTTTCATTTTTTTTAAATGTTTTACTAGTAATGCGGGCGATCTGCGATTTTTAGCGGTAATGCGATATTGGGGCGGACATGTCGGAACATTTTGACACTTTTTTGGGACCAATGACATTTCTTCAGCGATCAGAAATTTAAATGTCCACTGATTACTGTATAAATGTCATTGGCAATGAAGGGGTTAACCTGCAGGGGGCAGTGAAGGGGTTAATAGTGTTCCCTGGGTGTGGTCTTACTGTGGGGGGGTTGGGCTAACATGGGCATGAGAGATCTAACTGATCCCAGTGACAGGGATCAGTAGATCTCTCATGCCCCACTGACAGGGCGGGGAACCGGCGTGTTTACATCGTTCTCTGTAGCCGCTCATCGCGGCTCGCCGGCGGACATCGGGTCCGCCCGAGCCGCGGGCACACTCCCCAGGAGTGCGGCGGGCGCGCGCGCCCCCTGGTGGCCAAATGCGAATCGCCGCTTATTTACGGCGATTCGCGCAGCGTTCCCCCACTGCCGCCGTGAAAACACGGCGCGCGGTGGGGAACCGGTTAAATGCAAATAGGTTGTTCATTTGGCAAGGTAGGTTCCTTTTTGCATGGTCATTTCCCTAGAGCCTAGTGAATGTGGTCAAATTTCACTTTGCAAAGAATACCCAATCACATGCAATAAAAGTTAAATAAATAAAATCATTTTTGTTTGCACATGATTGGATGATGGATTTCAACAGAACTATACCTAATTTCCTATGCTTCTGGGGAAACTTCCCACGCAAAGTACAACTTTTCTTGAAAAGTCAACAATGTATTTAATTGGTTTATATGACAGGTGGGTAATTGCTCAAACAAAAAAAATCCCCCTGGTATTTTCCAGTCTATATGTAATATCCACAGACACTTGTTAACACACAAGGGTTTATTTACTAAAACTGGAGAGGGCAGAATCTAGTGCAACTCTGCAAAGAATCCAATTCCAGGTTTTCTTGCAAAGCTTAACTGAACAAGCTGAAGTTAGGGTCCTTTTTACATGGGCTTTCCGCCCGGCAGACTCCATTTTGCTCAGTGGGGGATTGATCCGCTGATCCCTGCTGGGCAGGCGGATGATAGATCCATCTCCGCTCACTGTGCTGAGACAGACCCATCAGAGCTCCACTCTCCTCTATGGGGAGATTGGATAAAAACGGTCCATTTTTGTCCGATCCCATCCAATTCAATCCGCCAGACAGATGGAAAATAGGATTTCCATCTGTCTAGATTTCAGGGACAGGATCGATAGAAGTGTATGTCAATGGACATGTCACTGCTGATATCCGCTGCCCATAGGGATGAATGGAGTGTCCGATCAGATCCGCCTGAACAACTGACAAGCTGACCTGATCAGAAAGCCCGTGTGAAAGGGGCCTAAGGCTGGGTTCACACTAGAACATGCAGTGGCTCACAGCAGGGGTCTGGTGCATCTTGTTTCACCATTTCAGGTCCGATTTCAGCACAAATTTTGGGATGAATTCGGACCTGAAACGGACCAAAAGTCGCACAGCATTTTTGTACAAAACGCACCTGACCTGCTGCGAAGATATGTGAACCGGTCAAAATCTACTACTATTGCAAATTGGATGCAGGGAACCCAGCCTTAGAAGCTGATAGTCTCCCGTGCACAGATGTACCAGATTCTACGTGCTACAGTTGTAATCAATCTACCCAACAGCTTACCATCACTAGGACATTTTCAATCTATCCACATTCATAGATTAAGCTATTTACATAAATATCTGTATCCATCTTGATTGGGTTTATGTGGGACTGTTTGTCACTTAAGGCCCGTACACACGATGCAAATTTCGGATGGGAATTTTCGTTCAACGTCCTATCGTTTGACTTTCGGATTGTTAGTATGTTCCTTTCGACAGCCGGTTTTGATTTTTCGGATGACAAAAGCTGTATGTGCAGGCTATAATTTTTTTTTTTCAATATGACAACTCAATGTCTGATTTTTGTATCATTAGTACGGTTTCATATGTAAAAAATTGTACGATCATGACTACACATGCTCAGAAATTAAAAAATACATACAAAAATATTCATCACATTGTGCCACTTCTGATGTTGAATTCGGTCATACGAAAATTTTCATATTGTTAGTGCGCTCTTTACTTTTGACATGAGATAAGCATCCAACAAAAAACAGACGCCTTGTCGTCCGAAACTCGCATTGTGTGTACGAAGCTTTAGGCTCTTGTAAAGGGTGTAGAAAGTATCCAGCAAACATTGGATCTTCATTTAAACAGTGCATACAGATGGAAGTGATATACTTGAACAAATAACACATGAAACTGACATAAGGCTAATTGATTATTGAATGAGATGAAGCTGTGCAAACTTCCATTATCCATTGTGCGCTGCAAAATAAAATGTTCTTATTTTCTTTGTATTTAATTGGGTATTCTTTGCAACGTGAATTTTCACCAATATAAAAATACATACTTATAGCTTAAAGGCCCGTACACACGGTCCGATTATCAGTCAACAATGATCGCCCAATAACCTGTTGGCCGAAAATCCAATCATGTGTACGCACGATTCTACAGCCGATTTCCAATAGTTGAACAGAAGTTGGACAACGAGACTAGAAAACTTGTGTTGGCCAACAAGGAGTTGACCGATTGTTGGCTTGTGTGTACAGAAGTTGACCAACCAAAAGTTGGAAGTGCAAACACGCATGCTTGGAATCCAGGAAGTGTTCAGTCGTGTAACCTGTGTTCGTAATTCACAAATCACATTCACCTGAACTTCCTAGTTATATGCTCGGAACATGTCACTACGTTCGGCTTTGTTGGCTGATTACTTGATTCACGTTAGTACGCTAGACCAATCCGCCGTGGCCCAATTTGGACAAAAGTTTGACGTTCGGTTGACCAACCATCAGCTCGTGTGTACTAGGCTTAAAGGTCAGTTCACACCACATGCGGTTCAGTGTGTTTTTTTTTGCATCAAAAATGCATGGAAAGTAGGTTATATGTTTTTCAATGACATAGTTCACACCAGTGCAGTCAGTTTCAGTGCATTCCAGTTCCAAAAAAAAAAAGTAAAACATGCTGCATTTTTCTGCACTGAACTGTATTGGAATGCGGTAAAACATATCAAAAATGCACAGAAACCTACCAAAAATGCACCGGAAAGCGTAAAAACACACTGGAACATACCAAAAATGCACCGGAAAGCATAAAAAAAAGCACCAGAACTGGCCCTTAAGGTTAAGAAAAAAGAGGGGGGGAATGCACTGGACTGCAGCAAAATGTGCATGCAGAAAAGCACCTGGAACGCATCCGGACTGCGTTTCTATGGTGTGAACTGGCCCTTAATGAATTAAAAAGCAGATTTTTCAAATGGAAACATGCATACACACCTACATTTACCACCATTTTAACTCCATTGAAATTAGAATCAGGTGTTCCAGATTAGTTGTCAATGATCAGAAACTAGGGATTATGCAGGTGTAGCTTTTAAAATTCTGCACATGGACTGGCTGATCCAGGAATTTCAACCAAAGAGCTGACTGTCTTATGCTAAAAGAAATCTTAAAGAATCACAAAATTTTCGGACCTGGAGGTAACTCATGCAAAAGTTGAAACTCATGCAAAAGTTGAAATATGTGCTTCTACATCCGGAAATATATTGCACCCATTTAACTGCACTGAACGTGTGCCAGCAAAAAGCCTATGCTGCCCAAAAAGAACATTACAGCAAGACTACAGCTTGCTATTAAATGTATAGGTAAAGCCAGGCTTTCTGGAACAATGTGCTGTGGACTGATGAATAAAAAACAGAGGTGTCTGGCTATAGGTACAGTAGGCATGTTTGGCGCAAACCAAATATAGCATTTCAAAATTACCTTATGTCATCTGTAAATTGAGGTGGCAAGGAAGCTTTGCTCCTAAAGGGCCTGATCAGTTATCAAGTCAACTGTGAATGTTGCAACCTATTAGAATGTGCTTACTGAGAATATGAGGTTATCCATCCAAAAGTTTAACTGGTATTTGATCTATCTTTTTAGAATGATAATGGTCTGAAGCCCACAAGAAAACCAAAGAAGGAATGACGCATAAAGAAGAAATGGAGGGTTATGGAGTGGTCTAGTCAAATCCATGATGGGTATAATAATTGAAATGTGGAGAAAATTATTATTATGGGCAGTGCAAACAAACCCCATTGTGCAAGAAATTAAGCATGGGGGAGCAAGACATATAAAATGGGGTTGATTTAGGTTATTAACTATTGAATGAGGTGAAGCTCCGCTAACTACCAACAATCATGTGCCAGTAAATTTTTTATTTTGCTTGTATCTTATTTGGTATTAGTTCCCACGTGTACTGAGCTAAATGAAAATTTATTTACACAGTAATATAAATTTCCTGGACATCCCCATGTCAGCCTACCATGGGTGACAGCACTGCCCTCTCTGACCCCTCCAGGATCACCTTTTTCTAAGTCCATAAAGGGCTCTTTTTTCGTCTTCACTCCTGTCAGGAATAGTCCCTCCAGCGGGTGGCGCTGTGGCTCGGGGATTCATTGGCTGCATTTCCGGTGTCCACCAGCGGGTGTCAGTAAGGGGCTCATCTGGTGATGGCACTTTTTAAATGACCGTGTACTAACAACCATCAATCGCCTCGAAGTGGAGTAAGTTATCAATTATTGGATTTAGTTGGGGTAAAATATACAGAACGAGGGGGTACGAATTAAAGAACGTGTTACCCCAAACAAACGTGACGGGTTCTAGCCTTCTCGTGTGCAGACTTGAGGTCAGTGCGGTTA
>BLSH010210640.1:35234-49652 GCA_018402905.1 Glandirana rugosa | reverse complement strand
AATGCAGTTGTTCATATAAAAAAACAGAAGTTACCTCACATAGTGTATCACTTATTTAAAACCAACAGCTTAAATGGTAAAATGTGCTTACATGATAATAACTACAGGGTGGGCCATTTATATGGATACACCTTAATAAAATGGGAATGGTTGGTGATATTAACTTCCTGTTTGTGGCACATTAGGGAGGGAGGGAGGAAACTTTTCAAGATGGGTGGTGACCATGGCGGCCATTTTGAAGTCGGCCATTTTGAATCCAACTTTTGTTTTTTCATTAGGAAGAGGGTCATGTGACACATCAAACTTATTGGGAATTCCACTAGAAAAACAATGATGTGCTTGGTTTTAACGTAGCTTTATTCTTTCATGAGTTATTTACAAGTTTCTGACCACTTATAAAATGTGTTCAATGTGCTGCCCATTGTGTTGGATTGTCAATGCAACCCTCTTCTCCCACTCTTCACACACTGATAGCAACACTGCAGGAGAAATGCTAGCACAGGCTTCCAGTATCCGTAGTTTCAGGTGCTGCACATCTCGTATCTTCACAGCATAGACAATGGCCTTCAGATGACCCCAAAGATAAAAGTCTAAGGGGGTCAGATTGGGAGACCTTGGGGGCCATTCAACTGGCCCACGACGACCAATCCACTTTCCAGGAAACTGTTCATCTTGGAATGCTCGGACCTGACACCCATAATGTGGTGGTGCACCATCTTGCTGGAACTATGATGTCGGTGATAGGGAATTGCTGGCCATCAAGTCGGCTTTGGAGGAATGACGGTACCTCCTGGAAGGAGCAGCTCACCCGGTATTGGTTTTTACTGACCATAAAAACCATAAAAAAACCATATGCTGTGAAGATACGAGATGTGCAGCACCTGAAACTACGGATACTGGAAGCCTGTGCTAGCATTTCTCCTGCGGTGTTGCTATCAGTGTGTGAAGAGTGGGAGAAGAGGGTTGCATTGACAATCCAACACAATTGGCAGCACATTGAACACCATTGTTTTTCTTGTGAAATTCCCAATAAGTTTGATGTGTCACATGACCCTCTTCCTATTGAAAAAACAAAAGTTGGATTCAAAATGTCTGACTTCAAAATGGCTGCCATGGTCACCACCCTTCTTATTAAGGTGTATCCATATAAACAGCCTACCCTGTACAAGCGGTCATTGGTATACATCACTACGATTGGTATTAGCCCGTCCATGCTCACCGCGGGTCCAATCCGATCGGCCTGGGTCGTCGTGTGGCCATGCCCCCAGCAGGATCAAGTCAGAAGCAACAAGGGTCTTTCCAGCTTCAAGCTCCTCTCAGCTCTGATAGCTAAATAGCCACCCCCTCCCCCTTCTATTTTATTACATATAAAAGACTTATTAGTGAAGTTTTTATATTGTGGTGATATATGGATAAATGTTTCCCAATACATATTAAAAAGTTAATATTCCATCGTAACTGGATTCACACCTTGTGATCCTGCCCGTAACGTGTTCTATTGTGTATTGATGGACTAAAAGCACTGAAATACCGAATCCACTCCCATATATGCTTCTGATGCAAAAAGCTATAACCATTTTCTCAAAATCATCAAACCACAAAACGCAAAATATTCAGCGGATGTGCAGAGAAAATCGTAATGAACCATAACCAAAATAATATTGGACAATGCAAATGAGGGAAGTCAATAGGAAAACCATCACTGTAGACAACTAGTTGAGATCACCATACATATATAATACAAAAATTCATATTCCCTGGTATGTAGTACTAATTGGGAAGGCTGGAGGGGACCAGACAGAGAAATGTATCAATTGTCATAATAGTATGACACGTCCCACTCATAATTCATACCTTCAGGGATCCTACTCTGTAGTTTATGGATCCAATATACTTCTCTTCTGCAAAGGGGATAAAAAAGGACTCCTCCGCTGGGTCCTAAAGAAACTTTCTCGATGACTTGTACGGTCATCAAGGTGGTGTTACCTTAATGTATGTTGTTGAAGTGTTGTGCAACATTGGTAGATTTCAAGGTCCTAATATCTGACAAGTGTTCTCTAAATCTATTGTGGAGTCTTCTGATCGTCCTGCCCACATACTGTGCAGGACATTGAGTACAGGTGATAACATAGACAATAAAACTAGTATTGCAGTTGTAAAATTTCTCTATAGTGTAGTGTCTGTTATCTACCACTGAGCCGAAGGAATTGCTCTGAGATATATATGTGCAGCACGGGCAATCACGAGCACCACATTTATAATTTCCTCTACAATGTAACCAAGTGAGAGAGGATTGTACATGTTTGGCTGGAAAAAACTAGGGGATAAGTAGTTGCCAATAGTTTTGGCTCGTCTCGCTACAATATTGACACCACCATCCAAAATTTGGGAACAAGTGGGGTCAGCATTGAGCAATGGAAGATGTTTTCGCACTATCCGTTTAATTTCTGGAAACTCTGCGCTACATCCTAATACTAAGGACAGACGATTCTGCCCCCATTGTTGAAATTATTCCTCTAGATCTGTGGGGTTTCTGAGAGCAGACACTCTTACCGTGGGGGCTGAGCAACGATTTTCTATTCCTGTGTCTCACTATATTTAAAGCTCTGTTTAGTGTCCATCTGGGGTAACCTCTCTGGCAGGGCATCTAAGGCCCATTTAATAGCTTACCATTCCTTCTTTACAATGGCATAGTTTTTCTCATGTCTGTTAAGCTTTCTGCTGAGGTGGATGACTGGGTGCTCCTCACCATCTCTTATTTGGGACAGTACTGCACCCAGTCCTACATCAGAGGCATCTGTCTGTACGACAAACTCCTTTGTGAAATCTGGGGTCATGAGCACCAGTTGTACACAAAGGGCTTGCTTCAACATTTGAAATGCCTTCTCAGCCTCAGGATTCCACTTAATCATGACCAACCCTCTACCCTTCATCAGGTCTGTCAGTGGGGATACAATGGTGGCAAAATTGGGTATAAAACACCTGTAGTACCCTGTGATCCCCAAAAATGCACAAACTTGTTTTTTATTTATAGGTTGGGGCCATTTTTGAACAGCCTCAATCTTATTGATCTGAGGCTTAATCAGCCCTCGACCAATAATGTAGCCAAGGTATTTGGCCTCCTCCAAGCCTATGGCACACTTTTTAGGGTTGGCAGTGAGTCCTGTTTTCCTAAGGGAATCTACTACTGCTTGCACCTGGGGCAAATGAGATTCCCAATCTGGGCTGTGGATGACTATATCGTCCAAATAGGTGGCTGCGTTTCGGCGATGTGGTCTCAATGTCTTGTCCATCATATTCTGGAATGAGGCAAGAGCACCATACAAATCAAAAGGCATCCGCTTATATTGGAATGACCCCTCAGGAGTAGAAAAGTCAGTCTTCTGCTGTGCAGACTCCATTAGGGGTATCTGCCAATAACCATTAGTCAGGTCTAAAGTAGTTATGTACCTGGCACTTCACAATTTGTCAACAAGCTCATCAACCCGAACACTATGGGACTTGACCAGTCACTGTGGGACTCCTCTATCACATCCAACTCTACCGTGTTCTATATTTCATTTGCAACTGCTTCGCACCTAGCCTCAGGTATTCTATAGGGCAGGGGTGGCGAACACGCGGCTCTCGAGCCGCATGCGGCTCTCGGCCATAATGAATGCGGCTCTTTGCCTCTTATTATATTTTGTATATACTGTGGCTCTTTGCCAAGTTTCATGTTTCTCTCAGGGCGATCTCAGGCAGCTTGCATTGACTTCTATGATAGAAGTCTCCTCGCAAGCCGCCTTGAGATCGCCTCGAGCGCCGAGCCGCTTCTGTGTGAGTGTTGTCTGTTTTGGCAGGTCACTGCATGGTGTGGCTCTCTGACTCTCACAGTTTAAAATTTTGGCTCTTTGTGTCTAACTTGTTCGCCACCCCTGCTATAGGGCTTTACATTTACGCGGACACCTGGTTCTGTAATTATGTCATGCTGTATAACTGTGGTCAGTCCAGGTAGGTGAGAGAAAAAGTCTCCATTCATACTCACAAGCTCTTTAACGTTCTTTTTTGGGCCGCTGACAAGGTTTCAGTTATGGGTACCTCAGGTGTCATGGGGGCCATGTCCTTTTGGGGAGTTGGAACTGAGAGTAAAGTCTCTGTCCTTTCAAGGTTTCAAGAGATTAACATGATATATTTGCTCTAGTTTCCTTTTCCCTGGCTAGTAAACTTTGTAGTTTACTTTCGCTACTCTTTCCATAATATCAAAGGGACCCTGCCACTGTGGGGACTAGCACCAGCACTCTATCCCCATGGTTAAAGGTCTGGGTCTTGGCATCCCGATTAAAAACCCTTCTCTGGGCCTCCTGGGCTTGCTCCATATGTTCCCGTACAAGCGGCATGCCAGCCTTGATTCTATCTTGCATCAGTGAGATATGCTCAATGATGCTTCTGTAAGGTGTGGACCCTCCCTCCCATTTTTCTTTTTATAGCAATACCCTGGGATCTCTACCATACAGTATTTCAAAAGGGGAATAACCTGTAGATGCCTGAGGTACCTCTCATATAGGAAACATGAGGTATGGCAGCAAAAAAATCCCAATTCTCCCATGAATTTGAGCATTTTGTTAAATCTCTCCATAAAACCATGAGTTTGGGGGAGGTAGACAGAGTATGGAGACGGGAGATTTTGTACAACTTACACAATTCTTTAGTAGTGACTCTGGACATAAATGGTGTGCCTTGGTCCATTAATACCTCTTTTGGAATAACCACATGACTAAATACCTGGACAAGCTCCTTGATAATAGCTTTAGCTGAGGTATTACTCAAGGGAATGGTTTCAGGATACAGTGTGGCATAGTCCAATATTACCAGTATGTGCTGATGGCCCTGGCAGATTTTACTACTGATCCCACCAGATCCATGCCAATTCTTTCAATTATCGGTAACATTACCAGCAGACTACAAAAATGGGGCAATGGCACAGAATAATGACCCTCTGGGCATGACTCTTAATATTCTTTGATGCCTGCATGTAGCTAGTCCAAAATGATCTCTGGGTTATCCTCTCCCGAGTTTTCTCAATACCCAGATGTCCACCAATGGGCCAAATGATACCATCCAGCGATAGGGTTTGGGAATCACTAATTGATCTACTTCCTCCTCTCCTTGCTTTACCACTTGATACAGCAAGTTTTTTTTAAGAGCCATGTAGGGAAAAGACGCCCCTACATTGGGTTCAACAGGTTTGCCATCAATCATTTTAATGTTTTCTCTGGCTCTAATGAGTGTGGAGTCTCTTAATTGTTCCATAAAAAAGTCATCTTTTCTGACTTCTAAATCAGGCACCACATTCAGTTCACTCTCATTATCAGAGTCAGAGATAATTTCTCGTTCATTATCCTCAAGCTGGGGGCTGGATTCTAGCTCCTCCTGATCTCCAGCCATTGCAGAAAAAGGAAAAGGATCTACACCTCCGTTGGACAGCAATAAATAAATAAAAATGCTGCGCTAGAGTCCTTAATATGAAGCTGCAGCCAATATACACAATAAGTATAGGAAGAAACAAAAGTAAACAAAGGGCTGCGCTAGATAAATTAAAAGATGAATCCCTCAGTGTCAAACCTTAGGATAAAATGAGAGGGCTAGTCTCACAATAATAAGGTATGGATTGAACCAAATATAAAGGAGATATATAGCTCCTTAAGTCCCAATGCAATAGGCCTCCGTTGGACACACCAACAGTTTCCCTTTCAATTTTCAAATCAAAAGTGAGTTCCAGTGTTTCCTCAGCAGGGGGGGCTCTGTCCTCCCCACTCTTTTTGTTTTCCCATAAACTCCAAAAGTGTGGAAAATCTCTCCCCACTAGAAATTCACGGAGTAGTGAGGGGACCACCCCTAATGAATATGTAACGGTGCCCCAAGGGGTATCAAGTACAACCACAGCAGTCTGGTAATAATGTGTGTCACCTTGTATACAAATCACCTCAATAGTGCTAGGGTGTAACTTTGCAGGATTTACTAAATCACTTTGACTAATGTCACAACACTACCAGAATCTAGCAGAGCAGTGACTGGCTTTCCATCAACTGAAATCACACACAATTGTGTTTCCATGCATACCTGACATGATGCAGTACATGCCACGTGTGCAAAAAGAGACACGTGTTTTTTCAAGTAAGTATTATCACATTGCATTGGCTCTTTATTTAGGGAACAATTAGCAGCAATATTACCTAACACATGGCAGTGATAACATTTTATATGTTCTGTACCCAGTCCTCTAAACGGCCTCAGAGACCTTCCTGACCTATTTGGCCAGTCTCCAGTTCCTGAGCCCATAGTCTCATTATCTGTGGCAACGTCCTTGAACCCTGGTACAGTCTTACTGGTTCCTCCGGATGGTTTTTCACCCCTAGGGATGTTGGAGTGGGACACAGATGGGTTCAACAAGTCCTCAGCAGCCATATATCTCTCCACCAGGTTAACCAGCTGATTTGCAGTCTTAGGGTCCCCATGGCTGACCCACGTCCTCAAAGTGGCAGGAAGCGCACGTACATAACAGTCCATGACCACACGCTCCATAATCTTAGGGCCTGGCAAAGTCTCTGGCTGCAGCCATTTCTTGGTGAAGTGTATTAAGTCATAGTCACCCATGTTTACACTTACAGTATCACACGAAAGTACACCCCTGACATTTTTGTAAATATTTTATTCTATCTTTTCATGTGACAGCACTGAAGAAATAACACTTTACTACAACGTAAAGTAGTGAATGTACAGCTTGTATATCAGTGTAAATTTGTTGTCCCCTCAAAATAACTCAACACACAGCCATTAATGTCTAAACCACTGGCAACAAAAGTGAGTACACCACTAAGTGAAAATGTCCAAATTGGGCCCAAAGTGTCAATATTTTGTGTGGCCACCATTATTTTCCAGCACTGCCTTAACCCTCTTGGACATGGAGTTCACAAGAGCTTCACAGGTTGCCACTGGAGTCCTCTTCCACTCCTCCATGACGAGATCACAGAGCTGGTGGATGTTAGAGACCTTGCGCTCCTCCACCTTTGAGGAAGCCCGGTAGATGCTCAATAGGATTTAAGTCTGGAGACATGCTTGGCCTGTCCATCACCTTTACCCTCAGCTTCTTTAGAAAGGCAGTGGTCTTCTTGGTCATCTTGGATGTGTGTTTGGGGTTGTTATGATGTTGGAATACTGTCCTGCTGCCCAGTCTCCAAAGGGAGGGGATCATGCTCTGCTTCAGTATGTCACAGTACATGTTGGCATTCATGGTTCCCTCAATGAACTGTAGCTCCCCAGTGCTGGCAGCACTCATGCAGCCCAGACCATGACACTCCCACCACCATGCTAGACTGTAGGCACATGGGCATCCACAGAAATTTTTTCAGGGGGGCATAATTTTAAGGTCATCCATGCTCTGCCCATTTTTGACAATGTCATTATTACATTATCATGGTCAGAGACTACAGACATAGTACAGGAGGTAGTCAGGGACTGCAGACTTGATACAGGAGATGGTCGGAGACTACAGACATAGTACAGGATACGGTCAGAGACTGCGGACATGGTACAGGAGACTGTCAGAGACTGCAGACATGGTACAGGAGACGGTCAGAGACTGTAGACATGGTACAGGAGACGGTCATAGACTGTGAACATGGTACAGGAGATGGTCAGAGACTGCGGACATGGCACAAGAGACGATCACAGACTGCATACATGGCCCAGGAGACTGTCAGAAACTGTATACATGGCTCAAGAGGATAAGGACCTAGTGGGGAACCCCCGATCTGATCCCTGTGGATGCCCATGTATAGGCATGACACACTTGTCTTTGCACCCCTCACCTGGTTGCCGCCACACATGCTTGACACTATCTGAACCAACTACCTTTATCTTGGTCTCATCAGACCACAGGACATGGTTCCAGTGATCCATGTCGTTAGTCTGCTTGTCTTCAGCAAACTGTTTGTGGGCTTTCTTGTGCATCATCTTTAGAAGAGGCTTCCTTCTGGGATGACAGCCATGCAGACCAATTTGATGCCGTGTGCGGGGTATGGTCTGAGCACTGACAGGCTGATTCCTTCAACCTCTCCAGAAATGCCAGCAGCACTCATACATCTATTTCCCATAGGCAACCTCTGAATATGACACTGAGCACGTGCACTCAACTTCTTTGGTCGACCATGGCAAGGCTAATTCTGAGTGGAACATGTCCTGTTAAACTGCTGAATGGTCTTGACCACTGTGCTGCTGCTCAGTTTCAGGGTCTTGGCAATCTTCTTATAGCCTAGGCCATCTTTATGTAGAGCAACAATTCTTTTTTTCAGATTCTCAGAGAGTTCTTTGCCATGAGGGGCCATGTTGAACTTCCAGGGACCAGTGTGAGAGAGTGAGAGTGATAACACCAAATTTAACACACCTGCTCCCCATTCACACTTGAGACCTTGTAACACTAATGAGCCACATGACACCGGGGAGGGAAAATGGCTAATTGGGCCCAATTTGGACACTTTCACTTAGAGGTGTACTCACTTTTGTTGCCAGCGGTTTAGACATTAATGGCTGTGTGTTGAATTATTTTGAGGGGACAGCAAATTTACACTGTTGTGCAAGTTGTACGCTCACTACTTTACATTGTAGCAAAGTATAATTTCTTCAGTGTTGCCCCATGAAAAGATATAATAAAATATTTACAAAAATGTGAGGGGTGTAATCACTGTTGTAAGATATTGTATATCAAGTTATATAAAAACTTCAGGCAAGGGTTAAGAAGTGGCAAATCCTCCCTAGTAATCACTAAGCTAAATGTACATTTTTCTACACCTTTAGTAAAGCAATTCTGAATGGAATCACATAAAATGCATACTGAATAGATTGTAGTTATAATAGTATGTCATTAATCTTGCTACATTTGACCTACTGTTCTGTGTTAATTTCCTTCTTTACTGTTAACAATAAATTAATTTCCAGTACTGTATTAGTTGTAAATATTCTACATACATCAAGGTCAGACAGTTATTGCTTGCCAATTATCCAAGCTCTTTAGTTTACAGTGTACAGTATTCTTGTTTAATCTCAGTCTTGAAAACACTCCAGCAAACTAGTATACAGTCAGGTCCATAAATATTGGGACATCGACACAATTGGAATCTTTTACCACCACAATGGATTTGAAATGAAACAAACAAGATGTGCTTTAACTGCAGACTTTCAGCTTTAATTTGAGGATATTTACATCCAAATCAGGTGAACGGTGTAGGAATTACAACAGTTTGTATATGTGCCTCACACTTTTTAAGGGTCCAAAAGTAATGGGACAATTGGCGGCTCAGCTGTTCCATGGCCAGGTGTGTGTTATTCCCTCATTATCCCATTTACAAGGAGCAGATAAAAGTTCCATAGTTAATTTCAAGTGTGCTATTTGCATTTGGAATCGGTTGCTGTAAACTCTCAATATGAGATCCAAAGAGCTGTCACTATCAGTGAAGCAAGCCATCATTAGGCTGAAAAAACAAAACCACTCCATCAGAGAGATAGCAAAAGCATTAGGTGTGGCCAAATCAACTGTTTGGAACATGCTTAAAAAGAAAGAACGCACCGGTGAGGTCAGCAACACCAAAAGACCACGGAAAACAACTGTGGCAGATGACCAAAGAATTCTTTCCCTGGGGAAGAAAACACCGTTCACAACAGTTGGCCAGATCAAGAACACTCTCCAGGAGGTAGGTGTATGTGTGTCAAAGTCAACAATCAAGAGAAGACTTCACCAGAATGAAAACAGTGGGTTCACCGCAAGATACAAACCATTGGTGAGCCTCAAAAACAGGAAGGCCAGATTAGAGTTTGCCAAACAACATCTAAAAAAGCCTTCACAGTTCTGGAACAACATCCTATGGACAGATGAGACCAAGATCAACTTGTTCCAGAGTGATGGGAAGAGTATGGAGAAGGAAAGGAACTGCTCATGATCCAAAGCATACCACCTCATCAGTGAAGAATGTTGGTGGTAGTGTCATGGCGTGGGCATGTATGGTTCTTTTGTATTTATTGATGATGTGAATGCTGACAAAAGCAGCAGGATGAATTCTGAAGTGTTCCAGGCAATATTATCTGCTCATATTCAGCCAAATGCTTCAGAACTCATTGGAGGGCGATTCACAGTGCAGATGGACAATGATCCGAAGCATACTGTGAAAGCAACCAAAGAGTTTTTTAAGGAAAAGAAGTGGAATGTTATGCAATGGCCAAGTCAATCACCTGACCTGAATCCGATTGAGCATGCATTTCACTTGCTGAAGACAAAACTAGACGGAAAATGCCCCAAGAAAAAGCAGGAACTGAAGACAGTTGCAGTGGAGGCCTGGCAGAGCATCACCAGGGATGAAATCCAGCGCCTGGTGATGTCTATGCATTCCAGACTTCAGGCTATAATTGACTGCAAAGGATTTGCAACCAAGTATTAAAAAGCGAAAATTTGATTGCACAACAGTGTAAATTTGCTGTCCCCTCAAAATAACTGAACACACAGCCATTAATGTCTAAACCACTGGCAACAAAAGTGAGTACACCCCTAAGTGAAAGAGTCCAAATTGGGCCCAATTTTATTTGTAAATATTCTACATACATGAAGGACAGACAGCTACTGCTTGCCAATTATTCAAACTCTTTAGTTTACAGTATACAGTATTCTTGTTTATTCTCAGTCTTGAAAACACTCAAGCAAAGTAGTATACAGTATCAGTTACATGTATTGTGACACAATAAACATTGTGGTTTAAATACTTCTACATTATTTTCTTAGACATACTTTTCCTCAAACAACCCAAATATTAACTATGGTTTAATTGACTTCTGCTTAAATTGGAATTAGAATAAAAAGTAAATGTAGGCTCCATGCACACTAGCTTAAAAAAACACTCCTAGCAGCAGCATTTTTTTTCCATGCACACTATTTTAGTTTAGATGCAGTTTTGAAGCTTCAGCTTCTACTAGCAGAAAAAATGTGTCTTGTTGTGGCTTCTGTACCTTACTGCCTAAAAGGTCTTTACTTTAACTTTAATTTAAAAAATGAAGAGGAACTGATGGAACGTGCCCTGGACATTATTTTGTACATAATGACTTTCTTTATTTATTCAGGACATGACTCAAAATAACACACATATACTGTATGTCTTACAATATAGATATACAAAAGGCAGAGCTGCACATTAGTACAGTAGCGGCAGATATCAATGGTGTGCCGGTGGTGAAAGCAGTAGGGACAGATGGAAATTCAGACACAGTGGTGACAATAAGGAGGGGTGCAAGGGAGAAGTGTGAAAGGGCAAAGGGATGCAGGTGCAGTGGTGGTGGTCCAGGTGCATTGGTGGGAGGGTGTAGGCATGTTGGCTTTGGTGGGTGTTTAGCAGCAATGGGAGAGGGGGTGATGGTGGTGTGGTAGTGATGGGGGTGGGTATGCAGGTGCTGTAGTGAGAGAGGGTGGGGTCCAGGCACAGTGATGGGAGGATGAACTTGCAGGTGCAGTGGTTGGAGGGATAAAGGTTCAGGGTTCATGCACAGTAGTGTTATTTTGGGTACGGTGGTGTTCATGCACAATAATGTTTAAGAGGCTACGGTGGTGAGAGCAGGGTGCAGCTGAGTTTTAGGGTGCTAGGCAGGAAATAATGCCAGTGGAATGTCAGGTACAATGCCAATATATAGAGCTCCCCAATCTTGAAAGAGCAGGAAAGGCAGAGGGAAACAATCAGGAGAAGATTGCACCACCATATCGCTGAAGGTGTTTTTGCATTGTACAAGTGTTGATCCTCAAATATGTGACGTTGGTGGCATTATGTTAAGGTTGTATCCTGTGCATGTATCTTAATGACAATAGAGACCATTCACTACCATGCATGCAAAGGATCTTGCTGCCATATTCCTAGCAACACTTGTAGTCATTCCCATGAGTTTCAGCAGAACTTTTACTGCACATGCATGGGGCATAAGGCTGGCATGGTAACCTTACATTCATCTTTATTTTTATTTTGAATTTTTATTTCCATTTCATTATTATGTTTATGATTTAGGAGTTATCAAAATTAGAATTCAATTTGTCATGTCTTACAGTCCCTTCCATTACATTGATTAGCCACTCCCCTTTGCATTCCAAATATACATGCCCAATGCCCTTCGTTCGGTCTGATGAAGGAGTTAAAGTGCTCTGAATTATGTTGCCGCCCACCTTGTGACATCACCACGGCCCAACTTCCTTCTATTTACAGAATCCTCGCCAGCCTGCATTCCAGCCTGGTACGGCTCCAGGCTATGGCTTTCCCCGTCTGTCAACCTGCCTGATGATCACCATCATCCATGCCCCTTTGGAACCACAGACATCCGACTGCCCACAGACTACCGGTCTATCCAAATAAGATGTTATGGTGACACCTACCTGTGCCCATTTACACAGTAGCAGTGATTGATGACTCATCCATTCATCCCTCCTAGACCTCTACCAACAGCAACTGGCTCTTAAAGGAAACAGATGATCTGCCTACACAACGTTAACCCTTGTGAGTGCATTCCTTTTTTAACCATTGTGTTTTTTTATATTTAATCATTGCTCTTAGATGGCTGCACCTTCTCTTTTCTGTTTTTAATTAAAGTTCACAGAAACATTCAATACCATAATTTAAGAAGAGCTCCAGCTACTTATAAAGTGAACCTCTGCCATATATACTATTACTCCATGTACTGCATTTTAGCACTAATGGGTCCAAGGGATTTTTATTCTTCTTTCATAAGGCTGGCATGTACTGAGCATGTTTGGGGATATGGCAACAATTAATGACACCCACCTGTCATATTGTGACAGAACAGAGTGACTTTTTTTTTTATAATTGTATTTTTATTACATTTTTTGCAAGATTATACAAGATTGTACAAACAACAAGTGTTAGAACATGTTTGAAAAGGTATACATCAAGCCTTATAAAAATAAACATACAATAGTATATTTAAGGGAGTCACAGGTAACCAAAATGAAGGCAAGACAATAGTAAGCATTCAAGTATTTCGGTCCGGGGAGCTGCTCTCATACTAGAAGGGGTGCCTCAATGACCAAATGTAGCTCAACCCGCCGACCTGTGCGGTTGAAATGTATGACCCGTGACAACCTCAATAGATCTAGTATAACATAAGGGGGGTAGGAGGTATGAAGGAAAGGGGAGGGGGGGATACACCATGGGTAATAACTTGTATGCTTTTCTAAAGAAGAAGGTGAGAGAGGATCAAATAGTTATTAGATTAACAATGCTGGAATTAATCAGAGATGCATGGCATGGCTTCAGGGTTATAGCTAAAGTTATCCCATAAATCCCAAGTCTTTGTGAAGTTTGGCATAGTGTCATGTATTGTAGCTGTCATATGTTCCATTCTGCGGATTTGGGCAATATTTTGCCTAAGTTGAAACTGTGAAGGGGGAGTGGGGGACAACCAGCAATTGGGAATTGTTCTTTTGGTGGCTAATAAGATAAAGGACATCAACCTTCTAGAGTGTTTAGGGATCCCCTGTATTGGAAGTCCTAATAAGTAGGTAATTGGTTCTAGGGGGAGATCTACATTAAGTATATCCTGTAGGAGGGACTGTACAGAGGTCCAGAAAGGACGTATCCTCAAGCAGTCCCAAAAAATGTGATAATGAGTGCCTATAGATTTGTGGCATCTCCAGCATACCCGGGAGAGAGAGGGGTCGTATTTGTGGAGAATTTCTGGAGTCCTGTACCAAAATAGGAGAATTTTATAGGCTGTCTCTCTGGGTGGCCCATTTTTGCATATAACTATGAGAGGTCACTGTAAGTGGAGGGGAGTCATGTAAAATTTTATATATTGATGAAATAAGACTAGGTTGGTGTGGACCTTGGGCGCTCAGCAACTTAAATGCTGTAGGTTTCTCCAAGGATAAAGTTGGGCATTTAGAACCAAAAAAGTGTTTAACCACTTCAGCCCCGGAAGGATTTCCAGCTTTAGGACCGGAGCCCTTTTTGCGATTCGGCACTGCGTCGCTTTAACTGAAAATTGCGCGGTCGTGCGACATTGGCGCGTTAAAAGTCAATTTCGCTGCGTCACGGCTTAGCGTTTTTCCCGAGGCCAGGATTTCGACCTTTAGGAAGGCCCCGACTTCACCAATTTGTGAAAAAACCAAGATTTACGGGTTGAAATAGGAACCTCTTTGGATGTCGTAAATTCAACGACTCGCGGGTTCCAGGTGTGGTTGGATCAGAATAAAGTAGTTATATATTTTAAAATGTACTGAGGGGAGGTGAATGTCACTGGAGAGTATCAATATACGTTTTTACCCGGTGGGTCTCTCTGTCGGATATTTTAAGAGGATAAAACCATGTCCTGAGGTCTTTAAGAGGTGTTTATGCTGGGGAGAGA
>BLSH010210640.1:7762-23392 GCA_018402905.1 Glandirana rugosa | reverse complement strand
CCCTATCCCCATTTATTTGTAGGGCACTTGCCCTAGTTTGAAGATGATTTTAGAACAGTTATATGGCTTCTACCATTAATTAATACTTTTCAGACACAGTTTGAAGATGATCCACATTCACCTCCATTTTTGCTTTTTTTATGTTTTTATTTTTTTAAAAATATTTACAGTTATTTCCCTGTCCCCATTTTTTTGTAGGGCACTTGCCCTACCCTTACCCCCATTTTACTTCCTTTTGCAGCCCTCTAGGGCTTTCCAGGACTTTGTTACAGCCATTTTTGTGCATAAAAGTTCGGGTCCCCATTGATTTCAATGGGGTTCGTTGTCCGTGCGATCGTTCGGGTTCCGTCCGGACCCGGACCCGGACTTTGTCCCGAAGTTCGGACGGACCAGCAGAACCCGAACTTCCAGAGGTTCGCTCAACTCTAGTAAGGATGGATCTCTCGTCCCCAACATTTCGGGGACCCCCCTGATCCGCAGATTCTGACGACGTTCCCTATTCTCCAGGTCTTCCTGCTGGGATTGAATCATGGAGACTGAGTGCTTAAGGGATGCATTGTCTTCCTCCAGGGCATGCACATATTGTAGAAGGTCATCAAACTTGTTTTCAAGCGTGTCTGTGCATTCCCCTTGATGTGTTATCTCACCTCTCAGTTCCTGGGTGAGTTTTCCAACCTCCCATGTGATAGTTTGCGTTAGGTTCTGTAGGAGAGCTTGCAGCTTAAGGTCCAGGACCTCGACAGTGATAGGAGTTGAAAGGTCAGTTGCTGGGGTGGGGTGGGGCTGCATTTGGGACTGAAAGGTCTGGTGAGCAGTCTTGCATGATCGAAGCCGGGGATTCGGGCCTAAGTAGATACCTGTCTAGGGTCTGGGAGGACTGCGGCTCTGTAGCAGATGAGGGGGTTGCCTTCTTAGGCCCTATCTTCACCATGGGCTGTCCAGGTGTGCTGGCAATTGGAGAATAGGGCTCCCTTGGTTGAAGGAGCTAATGCTTGCTACGCGGGAGCCTTAGCGAGGCGGCAAGGACAAGGGTGGTAAAGTCACATAACCATCTTATTCAGAGATGGACCTTAGGCCTCTCTTTGTGTTGGATTAATAAGATTGACATATAGACAAAGTCTCAGAGTATCCTTAGCAAGATGAGCACATGTGTCCATAATCGGAGGGCTGTGGTAAGATTAAATTCTCTTTAATTCTTTTGAGGCAAGGTCAGTGGAGTCCAGTGACTTTGGTTGCCTGGGACTCACTTTGAATGCAGGATTGTGCCTGGCTAGGCCTTAAGGCTGAGTCCAGAGAATTAGGCAGCCCATGATAGGCCTCGGTGAGCTGAAGCCAGGACCAGGGAGGGCCAACCAGCAGTATGGGCTCTCTGGGGGGGTGCTCTGGGTGACTGGGCTCCTTAAATAAATGGTGCTGTAAGGGACAGATTATTGTTCTAAAATCATCTCCTACTGCTATAGGGAGAGGTTTCTGCTGGTGCTGTAAGGGACAGATTATTGTTCTAAAATCATCTAGTTCTATAGAGTCAGGTTCCTGCTGGTGCTGTAAGGGACAGATTATTGTTCTAAAATCATCTAGTTCTAAAGGGAGAGGTTCCTGCTAGTGCTGTAAGGGACAGATTATTGTTCTAAAATCATATAGTTCTATAAGGAGAGGTTCCTGCTGGTGCTGTAAGGGAAAGATTATTGTTCTAAAATCATCTCCTACTGCTATAGGGAGAGGTTCCTGCTGGTGCTGTAAGGGACAGATTATTGTTCTAAAATAATCTCCTACTGCTATAGGGAGAGGTTCCTGCTGGTGCTGTAAGGGACAGATTATTGTTCTAAAACCATCTGGTTCTATAGGGAGAGGTTCCTGCTGGTGCTGTAAGGGACAGATTATTGTTCTAAAATCATCTGGTTCTATAGGGAGATGTTCCTGCTGGTGGTGTAAGGGACAGATTATTGTTCTAAAATCATATCCTACTGCTATAGGGAGGGGTTCCTGCTGGTGCTGTAAGGGACAGTTTTTTGTTCTAAAATCATCTCCTACTGCTATAGGGAGAGGTTTCTGCTGGTGCTTTAAGGGACAGATTATTGTTCTAAAATCATCTCCTTCTGCTATAGGGAGAGGTTCCTGATGGTGCTGTAAGGGACAGATTATTGTTCTAAAATCATCTCCTTCTGCTATAGTGAGAGGTTCCTGCTGGTGCTGTAAGGGACAGATTATTGTTCTAAAATCATCTAGTTCTATAGGGAGAGGTTCCTGCTGGTGCTGTAAGGGACAGATTATTGTTTTAAAATCATCTAGTTATATAGGTAAAGGTTCCTGCTGGTGCTGTAAGGGACAGATTATTGTTCTAAAATCATCTCCTACTGCTATAGGGAGAGGTTCCTGCTGGTGCTGTAAGGGAAAGATTATTGTTCTAAAATCATCTAGTTCTTTAGGGAGAGGTTCCTGCTGGTGCTGTAAGGGAAAGATTATTGTTCTAAAATCATCTCCTACTGCTATAGGGAGGGGTTCCTGCTGGTGCTGTAAGGGACAGTTTATTGTTCTAAAATTATCTCCTACTGCTATAGGGAGAGGTTTCTGCTGGTGCTGTAAGGGACAGATTATTGTTCTAAAATCATGTAGTTCTATAGGGTCAGCTTCCTGCTGGTGCTGTAAGGGACAGATTATTGTTCTAAAATCATCTCCTACTGCTATAGGGAGAGGTTCCTGCTGGTGCTGTAAGCGACAGATTATTGTTCTAAAATCATCTAGTTCTTTAGGGAGAGGTTCCTGCTGGTGCTGTAAGGGAAAGATTATTGTTCTAAAATCATCTCCTACTGCTATAGGGAGGGGTTCCTGCTGGTGCTGTAAGGGACAGATTATTGTTCTAAAATCATCCCCTTCTGCTATAGGGAGAGGTTCCTGATGGTGCTGTAAGGGACAGATTATTGTTCTAAAATCATCTCCTTCTGCTATAGGGAGAAGTTCCTGCTGGTGCTGTAAGGGACAGATTATTGTACTAAAAGCATCTAGTTCTATAGGGAGAGGTTCCTGCTGGTGCTGTAAGGGACATATTATTGTTCTAAAATCATCTAGTTCTATAGGGAGAGTTTCATGCTGGTGCTGTAAGGGACAGATTATTGTTCTAAAATCATCTAGTTCTATAGGTAAAGGTTCCTGCTGGTGCTGTAAGGGACAGATTATTGTTCTAAAATCATCTAGTTCTCTAGGGAGAGGTATCTGCTGGTGCTGTAAGGGACAGATTATTGTTCTAAAAGCATTTAGTTCTATAGGGAGAGGTTCCTGCTGGTGCTGTAAGGGACAGATTATTGTTCTAAAATCATCTAGTTCTATAGGGAGAGGTTCCTGCTGGTGCTGTAAGGGACAGATTATTGTTCTAAAATCATATCCTACTGCTATAGGGAGGGGTTCCTGCTGGTGCTGTAAGGGACAGTTTTTTGTTCTAAAATCATCTCCTACTGCTATAGGGAGAGGTTCCTGCTGGTGCTGTAAGGGACAGATTATTGTACTAAAATCATCTAGTTCTATAGGGAGAGGTTCCTGCTGGTGCTGTAAGGGACAGTTTATTGTTCTAAAATCATCTCCTACTGCTATAGGGAGAGGTTTCTGCTGGTGCTGTAAGGGACAGATTATTGTTCTAAAATCATCTGGTTCTATAGTGAGAGGTTCCTGCTGGTGCTGTAAGGGACAGATTCTTGTTCTAAAATCATCTCCTTCTGCTATGGGGAGAGGTTCCTGATGGTGCTGTAAGGGACAGATTATTGTTCTAAAATCATCTCCTTCTGCTATAGAGAGAGGTGCTGTAAGGGACAGATTATTGTTCTAAAATCATCTACTACTGCTATAGGGAGAGGTTCCTGCTGGTGCTGTAAGGGATAGTTTATTGTTCTAAAATCATCTCCTACTGCTATAGGGAGAGGTTTCTGCTGGTGCTGTAAGGGACAGATTATTGTTCTAAAATCATCTAGTTCTATAGGGTCAGGTTCCTGCTGGTGCTGTGAGGGACAGATTATTGTTCTAAAATCATCTAGTTCTATAGGGAGAGGTTCCTGCTGGTGCTGTAAGGGACAGATTATTGTTCTAAAATCATCTAGATCTATAGAGAGAGGTTCTTGCTGGTGTTGTAAGGGACAAATAATTGTTCTAAAATATTCTCCTGCTGCTATAGGGAGAGGTTCCTGCTGGTGCTGTAAGGGACAGATTATTGTTCTAAAATCATCTGGTTCTATATTGAGAGATTCCTGCTGGTGCTGTAAGGGACATATTATTGTTCTAAAATCATCTCCTTCTGCTATAGGGAGAGGTTCCTGCTGGTGCTGTGAGGGAGAGATTATTGTTCTAAAATCATCTCCTTCTGCTATAGAGAGAGTTTCCTGCTGGTGCTGTAAGGGGCACATTATTGTTCTAATAGCATCTAATTCTATAGGGAGAGGTTCCTGCTGGTGCTGTAAGGGACATATTATTGTTCTAAAATCATCTAGTTCTATAGGGAGAGGTTCCAGCTGGTGCTGTAAAGGACAGATTATTGTTCTAAAATCATCTAGTTCTCTAGGGAGAGGTATCTACTGGTGCTTTAAGGGACAGATTATTGTTCTAAAATCATCTCCTACTGCTATAGGGAGAGGTTCCTGCTGGTGCTGTGAGGGAGAGATTATTGTTCTAAAATCATCTCCTTCTGCTATAGAGAGAGTTTCCTGCTGGTGCTGTAAGGGGCACATTATTGTTCTAATAGCATCTAATTCTATAGGGAGAGGTTCCTGCTGGTGCTGTAAGGGACATATTATTGTTCTAAAATCATCTAGTTCTATAGGGAGAGGTTCCAGCTGGTGCTGTAAAGGACAGATTATTGTTCTAAAATCATCTAGTTCTCTAGGGAGAGGTATCTACTGGTGCTTTAAGGGACAGATTATTGTTCTAAAATCATCTCCTACTGCTATAGGGAGAGGTTCCTGCTGGTGCTGTAAGGGACAGATTATTGTTCTAAAATCATCTCCTACTGCTATAGGGAGAGGTTCCTGCTGGTGCTATAAGTGACAGATTATTGTTCTAAAATCATCACATACTGCTATATGGAGAGGTTCCTGTTGGTGCTGTAAGGGATAGATTATTCTAAAATCATCTCCTACTGCTATAGGGAGAGGTTCCTGCTGGTGCTGTAAGGGACAGATTATTGTTCTAAAATCATATCATACTGGTGTAATGAGAGGTTCCTGCTGTTGGTGCGAGCGGTGCATTTCATGAACAAAAATAAAAAGTGCGTCTACTTTGCTGTTTTCCAAAAAAAAGAAGAACTTATCATTCTTTTTCTTTTTTTTTTGTATTAATAAATAGTGCTACATAGTACATTTGCGGCCAGAATGAGGAGAGCGTCAAATAAGGGACGTGTTCATGGTTGTGGTGCTGCTGGTGTTGAAGTTCCTGTTGCAAGGAGAGGACATGGTCGATTTGTGCCAGCTACATGCACAAGTGAAACACTTTCTTCAAGTGCGAGTAGCCGACAGAACCTTCAACGTTATATGTTAGGCCCAAATGCCGCTCAATGAATGGTGAGGCCAGAACAAGTACAGGCGATAGTAGATTGGGTGGCTGACAATGCCTCCAGTTCCTACACATTGTCTCCCACCCGTTCCTTGATGAAAGCTCAGAGTTGGCACCTAAACCCCATGGCCATCTGTCTTTCACCTCAGCCCCTTTTAAATCAGCCAAGCAGTCTGAGCCCCAAGTCATGCAAGTCTCTTATGCTTTTTGATGACTCTGCTGGTGTGCTTTCCGTGGGCCATCCACATAGCCCTGGCCCAGAAGTGGAAGACATTGAGTGCACTGATGCCCAACCACTTCTGGTTCAGGATGAGGACATGGAAACGCCTCCACAGCACGTCTGTGATGATGATGACGAAACACAGGTGCCAACTGCTGCGCTTTCTACAGTGTGAAGACTGACAAGGAGGGCAGTGGTGAAGGGTGGGTGGAAGATGATGTGGAGTATGATGAGGTCCTAGACCCCACACGGAATGAAAAATTGAAAAGGGTAGGGTCCCAGATTTGATTCTAGACTGTATTAGTCAGGGATACTGTGTTGCCTCCCCAAATGCAACAAACAACACGAGGATGGCCCACAGGGATTTGTCGCAACACAGAATTCCCACCAGTATCAAAATAATATCAAAAAAGTATGAAAAAAGTATACAATTTATTGGATCAAGGTTAAAATGATCACATGACAAATAAATTGATTGCCATATGTCGTCATGGTAAAATGTACAAATCAAACAAAATTATATACAGAGAGAACAGTGTGGAAGCTAGCAAACCGACAAATGGAATGTATCCTGGTAGTGAAGGCTTGGCTTCCTCTCCAACATGTTGCGAAGTTTTATTTCAAATATGTGGCAAACTTCTTCCTCAGGGAGAAAACTCACTGTGAAACTTTGGTTCCCTATAATTCGTAGAAAACAGATACCAGCTGGATTAGGGCTGAAAGTCAGAGAATGTCTCCGAATATGGCTTCAAAAGGACTGTTTTGTCCATATGTTAGAAGGAGCCCCCAATTAGTAATGGGGGGGTCCGTGTGTGGCCCACCCTTTCACCTCCCTCCAGCTCTTCCACATTTGTCTCCCTCAAGAATCGATAGGGGGGAACAAGCCCCACCCGGGAGGCAGATGGACAAAGCTGTGTAGTAGAGTGTTCTACCAATACAAAGTATTTCTGAGGGGATGAAGCTGGGCAGACCCTGATAGTAGATGATGGCTAGTGTGATGATAGCCCCTGGTATGATCTACATTACTAATTGGGGGCTCCTTCTCACATATGGACAAAACAGTCCTTTTGAAGCCATATTCGGAGACATTCTCTGACTTCCAGCCCTAATCCAGCTGGTATCTGTTTTCTACAAATTATAGGGAACCAAAGTTTCACAGTGAGTTTTCTCCCTGAGGAAGAAGTTTGCCACATATTTGAAATAAAACTTCGAAACATGTTGGAGAGGAAGCCAAGCCTTCACTACCAGGATACATTCCATTTGTCGGTTTGCTAGCTTCCACACTGTTCTCTCTGTATATAATTTTGTTTGATTTGTACATTTTACCATGACGACATATGGCAATCAATTTATTTGTCATGTGATCATTTTAACCTTGATCCAATAAATTGTATACTTTTTTCATACTTTTTTGATATTATTTTGATACTGGTGGGAATTCTGTGTTGCGACAAATCCCTGTGGGCCGTCCTCGTGGTGTTTTTTTCCACACGGAATGAAGGTCATGAGAGTGACGTGTGCAGTTTGGAGGAAGAGGTGGTGGTCGCACAGAGGCACCAGCACAGCAAAAGAGGAAGCAGGTTGCAAAAGCGGAGCGACCGTCCCCTAGACAGTACTCCTGGTACTACCTACCACACCCAGGGACCTAGCACACCAAAGACAGCTCAAAGGATTTCCCCGGCGTGGCAGTTGTTCAGACAATGTGCTGACAACAAGACACGAGTGGTTTGCACACTGTGCAATCAGAGCCTGAAGCGAGGCATAAATGTTCTAAACCTGAGCACAACCTGCATGACCAGGCATCTACATGCAAAGCATGAGCTGCAGTGGAATAAGCACCTCAAAATCCAAGAAAGGCCTCGGCTTCCTCCTGCTGCCTCAGCCTCTACCTCCACCTCTACAGTGCCAGTGCCACCGTCCCCAAGCATTTCCACACGGTCCCATGGAAGCTTACAGCTCTCCATCTCCCAAACACTGGAGAGAAAGAGGAAGTACCCCCTACCCACCCGTGATACCTGGCCCTGAATGCCAGCATTTCAAAATTCCTGGCCTTTGAAATGCTGTCATTCCGTCTGGTGAACACGGACAGTTTTAAAAACCTGATGGCGGTGTCTGTCCCACACTACGTGGTTCCCAGCCACCACTAATTTTCCAGGCGAGCCATCCCTTCACTGCACAAACAAGTCTGGGACAAGATCAAGTGTGCACTGCGCAATGCCATCTGTGGCAAGGTCCACATAACCACTGATACATGGACCAGTAAGCACGGGCAGGGAAGCTATATCTCGCTAACTGCACACTGGGCAAATGTAGTGGCGGGTGGGCCTGAGGCAGATAGCCATTTGGCGCATGTCCTTCCGCCACCGAGAATTGCAGGGCGTTTCTCTTTGCCTCCTGTTGCCTCCTCCTCCTACTTTGTTTCCTGCTCCTCTACCACCTCCTCATCCGGTCAGTGTAACACCTTCACCACCAACTTCAGCACATCCAGGGGGACACAACAGCAAGGCTGTTTTAAAACTGATATGTTTGGGGGATAAACCCCACACTGCGCAGGAGCTGTGGACGGGCATTGAACAACAGGCAGATGAGAGGTTATTGCCACTGAGCCTCAAGCCCGGCCTGGTGGTGTGCGATAATGGGAGAAATCTCGTAGCAGCTCTGGGCCTAGACGGTTTGACGCACATCCCTTGCCTGGCGCATGTGCTGAATTTGGTGGTGCAGAAATTTCTAAAAAACTACCCGGATATGTCAGAGCTGCTGCAGAAAGTGCGGGCCGTCTATGCGTGCTTTCGGTGTTCTCACCCTGCTGCTGCTTGCCTATCTGTGTTGCAGCGGAACTTCGGCCTTCCGGCTCACCGCCTGCTAAACGACGTGCCCCCAAGGTGGAACTCCACCTTGCACATGCTGGAGAGACTGTGCGAGCAGCAGCAGGCAATAGTGGAGTTTCAGCTGCAGCACGCACGGGTCAGTCGCTCTGTGGAACAGCACCACTTCACCCCCAATGAGTGGACCTCCATGCGAGACCTCTTACCATATTGCGGTGTTTTGAGTACTCCATCAACATGGCCAGTGACGATGGCGCTGTTCTCAGCGTTACTATCCCACTTCTATGTCTCCTTGAAAAAACACTTTGGGCCATGATGGAAGAGGATGTGGCACAAGAAGAGGAGGAAGAGAGGTAATTTCCACGGTTATCAGGCCACTCATTCACAAGTGGCTCGTAGGGTGGGTTCCTGCACCAGCATAGGCCAGGTCAAAAATTTTCAAGCCAGGGGACAGTTCTGGGGGATGAGGAGGACGAGGATGATGAGGAGGAGAAGGAGGAACCGTGTTCACAGCAGGGTGGCACCCAACGCAACTTGTGGGCATCACTGAAGCGTGGCTGGGGGGATACGGAGGACACAGATGATACACCTCCCAGAGAGGACAGCTTGTCTTTGCCTCTGGGCAGCCTGGCACAGATGAGCGACTACATGATGCAGTGCCTGCTCAACGACAGCCGAGTTGCCCACATTTTAACTTGTGCTGATTACTGGGTGGCCACCCTGCTGGATCCCTGTTACAAGGACAACGTGCTGTCCTTAATTCCCTCACTGGAGCGTGATCGGAAGATGTGCGACTACAAGCGCACTCTGGTAGACGTGCTACTGAGGGCATTCCCAAATGACACCGGGGGCTAAGTGGAAGCACAAGGCAAAGGCAGAGGAGGAGGAGGAAGAGGCCGCCAACGCAGCTGTGGCACCGCCAGCACCTCAGATGGCAGGGTTAGCATGGCCAAAATGTGGAAAAGCTTTGTCAGCAGCCCGCCACCACTAACAGCAACACCAGCTGATAGGCGACATCTTAGCAGGAGGCAGCATTTCAGCAACATGGTGGAACAGTATGTGTGCACACGCCTACACGTACTAACTGATGGGTCTGCCCCATTCAACTTCTGGGTCTCCAAATTGGCCACATGGCCTGAGCTTGCGCTTTATGCCTTGGAGTAGCTGGCCTGCCCTGCAGCCAGTGTATTGTCTGAACGTGTGTTTAGCAGGGCAGGGGGCATTATCACAGACAAGTGCAGCCACCTGTCCACAGCCAACGTGGACAAGCTAACGTTTATTAAAATGAACCAGGCATGGATCCCACAAGATTTGTCTGTACCTTGTGCAGAATAGACATTTAGACCGGCCTCACACAGCCATTGGTATACTTGTTATTTTTTAATATGTCTCAATATTTTGGGGGCTACCCCAATTAGAAAAAAAACAAACAAACAAAAAACAGTGTTGGCTACCTCCTCCTCCTCCACCACCGCCACTTCCACCTACACTGCCACGGTCATGGACTAGTCAACCTCTAGGCTCCTACTCCACATCCACCTCCTCCTCCAATTTTTTTTATGTCATTTTAAGTTATTTCCCTATCCACATTTGTTTGCAGGGCACTTGTCCTACTCTTACCCCCATTTTGCTTCCTTTTGCAGCCCTCTAGCCCTTTAAAGGACTTTTTTACAGCTATTTTTGTGCCCAAAAGTTCGGGTCACCATTGACTTCAATGGGGTTCGGAGTTCGGGGTCAAGTTTGGGTCAAGTTCGGTGCCGAACTTGAGCTTTTTCGCCAAGTTCGGCCGAACCCGACGAACCCGAACATCCAAGTGTCCGCTCAATTCTAATTAAGATGCAATGTTTATATATAAAATTTTTATTTTATTTTTTAGAAAGTTAAAAATAACATAAAAAAGGCATGAACAAGATATATTCATACAATACAATTCATACAATTGTATGAATATATCTTGTTCATGCCTTTTTTGTTTTTTTTAACTTTCTAAAAAATAGATGAATTAAATTCTATATATAAACATTGTATCTGACCGCTGTATGCAGAATGACGGCCGGGAAATGGTTCAGTTATCCTGACTGGGTGTCATATGACGTCTTCAGTATAACATGCCGGCGCGCGCCTGAGGGGGCATGCATCGCGGCAATCGGTGCATTACCGATCTCGGTAAAGCACTTCCATCTGATCAATCACGGCTGGTAACAGTGTAACACAGGAAAGCCATTTATCGGCTTTTCCTGTACTCGGGTCTGCAGACCTGAGCAGTGGAGAGCCGATCAGCTGCTCTCCTCACAGGGGGGTTTGTAAGCACAGTTCCCCCTAGTATCACCACACTAGACCACCAGGGAGCCTGCCCAGGGACCACTAGGGATGTGCCCACCCAGGACCACCAGGGAGCTGACCAGGGACCACCAGGGAGACAATCAGGACCACCAGGTAAGTGGCATAGTGCCCAATATGGATGGCACTCAGTGCCACCTTCAGATGCCATCCTATACCACCAGGGAATGGGCCCCTATCAGTGCATCTGCCCACCAGTGCCCCTATCAGTGCATACCAATGCATACAAGTGCCACATCAGTGCCCACCAGTGCCACCTATCAGTGCACAGTGCCGCCTATGAGTGCCTATGAGTTCCCATCAGTGCCTCTTATCAGTGTCCATCAGTGCTCCATATCAGTGCCCTTCAGTGCTGCTTATCAGTGCCGCATATCTGTGCTCATCACTGCTGCATAGAAGTGCCTCATCATCAGTTCCCGTCAGTGCCACCTCATCAGTGTAGCCTCATCACTGCCAATCAGTACTGCCTCATCAATGCCCATCAGTGTAGTCTCATCAGTGATGGAGAAAATGTACTTAGTTACAAGGTGTTGTGATTTTTTTTTCAAAATTTTCGTTTTTTTTTTTATTTGTAGCACAAAAAATAGAAAACGCAGGGGTGATCAAACACCATCAAAAAAAGCTCTATTTGTGGGAACAAAATGATAAAAAAATTTGTTTGGGTACAACGTCGCATGACTGCGCAATTTTCATTCAAAGCGCAACAGCACTGAAAGCTGAAAATTGGTCTGGTAGGAAAGTGTTATAAGTGCATAGTATTGTAGTGGTTAAATTAAGGGAGATGGTGCAATAGGTTTGTGCTTCACTTCTCTAGTTCGCCCCTAGGTATGCTGAAATGTTTTGTTAGAGCCTGGATGGCAAGGATTTATTTTATGTTTTGTTTGTTTTGAAATGTATGCAACCTTTTTACCAATAAAACTGGCTGCAAGCCAGAATTTAAGAAACTGCTGTCTCAACTGCCTTTTTCCCAGGAAAGGTGATCCTCACCAGAGCTAATCCCTCACAATATATATATATATATATATATATATATATATATATACATATATATAGACACACACACTGTATATGTGTGTGTGTCTATATATACAGTATCTCACAAAAATGAGCACACCTCTCACACTTTTGTAAATATTTTATTATAACTTTTCATGTGACAACACTGAAGAAATTGCACTTTGCTACAATGTAAAGTATTGAGTGTACAGCGTGTATAACAGTGTAAATTTGCTGTCCCCTTAAAATAACTAAACACACAGCCATTAATGTTTAAACTGCTGGCAACAACAGTGAGTAAACCCCTAGGTGAAAATGTTCAAATTAGGCCCAATTAGCCATTTTCCGGGGTCATGTGACTCGTTAGTGTTACAAGGTTTCAGGTGTGAGTGGGGAGCAGGCATGTTAAATTTGGTGTTATTGCTCTCATTCTCTCATACTGGTCACTGGAAGTTCAGCATGGCACCTCATGACAAAAAACTCTCTGAGGATATGAAAAAAATAATTGTTGCTTTACATAAAAATGGCCTAGGCTATAAGAAGATTGCCAAGACCCTGAAACTGAGCTGCAGCACGGTGACCAAGACCATACTGTGGTTTAACAGGACAGGATCCACTCAGAACAGGCCTTGCCATGGTCAACCAAAAAAGTTGAGTGCACATGCTCGTCGTTATATCCAGAGGTTGACTTTTGGAAATAGACGTATGAGTGCTGCCAGCATTGCTGCAGAGGTTGAGGGGTGGGAGTTCAGCCTGTCAGTACTCAGACCATACATCACACACTGCATCAAATTGGTCTGCATGGCTGTCATCCCAAAAGTAAGCCTCTTCTAAAGATGATGAACAAGAAAGCCTGCAAACAGTTTGCTGAAGACAAGCATACTAAGGATATGGATTACTGGAACCATGTCCTGTGATCTGATGAGACCAAGATAAACTTATTTGGTTCAGATGGTGTCAAGCATGTGTGGCCACAAACAGGAGAGGAGTACAAAGACAAGTGTATCTTGCCTACAGTCAAGCATGGGGGTGGGAGTGTCATGGTCTGGGGCTGCATGAGTGCTGCCAGCACTGGGGAGCTACAGTTCATTGAGGGAACCATGAATGCCAACATGTACTGTGACATACTGAAGCAGAGCATGATCCCCTCCCTTTGGAGACTGGGCCACAGGGCAGTATTCTAACATAACGACCCCAAACACACCTCCAAGATGGCCGCTGCCTTGCTACAGAAGCTGAGGGTAAAGGTGATGGACTGGCCAAGCATGTCTCCAGACCTAAACCTTATTGAGCATCTGTAGGGCATGCTCAAACGGAAGGTGGAGGAGCGCGATGTCGTCATGGAGGAGTGGAAGAGGACTCCAGTGTCAACCTGTGAAGCTCTGGTGAACTCCATGCCCAAGAGGGTTAAGGCAGTGCTGGAAAATAATGGTGGCTACGCAAAATATTAACACTTTGGGCCCAATTTGGATATTTTCACTTAGGGGTGTACATACTTTTGTTGCCAGTGGTTTAGATATTAATGGTTGTGTGTTGATTTGCTTTGAGGGGACAGCAAATGTACACTGTTATACAAGATGTACCCCCATATTTTACAACGTAGCGAAGTGTAATTTCTTCAGTGTTGTCACATGAAAAGATATAATAAAATATTTACAAACATGTGAGGAGTGTACCCACTTTTGTGAGATACTGTATATACATGCATAGTAGAGAAATTCCGTCAACTCAATGGCTTCCTTATAAGAACTTTATTGTCGCATCATAGCAGTAAAACATCCATAAATTCTGACACATTTCGGCCTTAGGCCTTCATCAAAGCATAAATGTATAACAGTAACACACATATATATATATACAGTATATATAAAAATGTAGCTCTCCTGAAACCAGGATATATGTGTGTTACTGTTATACATTTGAAATTTATGGATGTTTTACTGCTATGATGCGACAATAAAGTTATTTTAACCACTTACCAACCAGGCCCTTTTTTTACATTTGTTGGTTACTAGCTAAAAACTGTGTTTTTTGCTAGAAAATTACTTAGAACCAAACATTATATATATTTTTTTTTCAAACACCCTAGAGAATAAAATGGCGATCATTGCAATACTTTTTGTCACACAGTATTTGCGCAGCGGTCTTTCAAGCGCAATTTTTTTTGAAAAAATTTACTTTTTTGAGTTAAAAAAGACAACAGTAAAGTTAGCCCAATTTTTTTGTATATTGTGAAAGAGGATGTTACGCCGAGAAAATAGATACCATACATGACACGGTTGAAAATTTTGGCGACAAAGTCCGGTACTTAAAATTTCCATAGGCGACGCTCTAAAAATTTTTAACGGTTACCAGGTTAGAGGTGCAGAGGAGGTCTTTTGCTAGAATTATTGCTCACACTCTGGCGATCGTGGCGATACCTCACATGTGTGGTTTGAACACCGTTTTCATTTGTGGGCACGACTAATGTATGCATTTTCTTTGCTGCGCGACCTCGTGGGGACGGTGGCGCTTTAAATTTTTTATTTTATTTATTTATTTTTAACACTGTTCCTTTAAAAAAAAAATCTGATCACTTTTATTGCTATCACAAGGAATGTAAACATCCCCCCCATCCCTCCTTTACACTTCGCAGTATTCAGATCATCAAAAACGGCGATTCTGAATACTGTCATTTTTTTAATACTGGCGCCATTAGCCGCCGAGTAAACCGGAATTGACGTTGTGACGTCGCTTCCAGAATTTGCCAAAGGAGACCCGATCGGAGCCGATTACGGCTTCTATCAGGTCTCCTTCCAGCCGGTGGAGGCGTCGGATTGTTACTCCGGTCTCCCGGTGGGACGGGAGGCCGGAGAAAAGTGGCGGAAGGTGGCGGAAGGTGGCGGGAGGGGGGATGTCCCCACCCACCCCCTGGGATAACGACTGGACAGCTCCAGAGCCATATCGGTCGTTACCCCTGGATAGCCGACCGCCAGCTCTAAAAAATGATACTGGGATATAGCCTATGTCCCGGTAAAGCCAGTCAAAGCCAGCCACCACCTATTTGCGGCGCTGGGGCTGAAGTGGTTAAGGAAGCCATCGAGTTGCCAGAATTTTTCTATTATGCATCTACTATGAATACCACTGGCTAGAGCACCGATCACTCTACACCTTATCTGATTCATAGAAGTGGTAGAACTTGGGTGAGTCTTTTTTATTAATACTTTATATACAGCCTAGTGTATATATATACACTCTGCATTCAGTGTAGACTATATAGACAGTGCATTTGATGATGTAAATCCTCTACAGGAGGTCTGTTAATAAATATATATACAGGGAGTGCAGAATTATTAGGCAAGTTGTATTTTTGAGGAATAATTTTATTATTGAACAACAACCATGTTCTCAATGATTCCAAAAACTCATTAATAGATGTGACTTACGTCTCACATATATATATGTGATCCGACATATATTTCATAATTATTTTTTCTGAGTGGGTTCAAGATGGTGAAGATACTTAGTCTATTCCACATCTCACTAGCCACGAGATCGGTCACCATAAGTATCATCTACGTATTATCTTTTTAAGACCGTTGAGCTACCGAAGGAATTGGTGAAGTCGGGGTCGCGGCGTTTATCCACCACCGACCGAAACTGACCGAAATGGCCCTGTATCCGATATAGGGTCATAGTAAAAAATCTCGACCGCCAGCCGATAGGTCCCCATTGCTGGCT
>BLSH010210612.1:0-12677 GCA_018402905.1 Glandirana rugosa | reverse complement strand
ACTCTCCCTTTAGAACTAGGAGATGATTTTTGAACAATAATGTGTCACTTACAGCAACAGCTGGCCCTATAGGAGTAGGCAATGGTTCTTGAACAAGAATCTGTCCCTCTATGCAACAGCTGGAAACTCTCTCTTTAGAACTAGGAGATGATTTTTGAACAATGTGTCACTTACAGCAACAGCTGGCCCTATAGGAGTAGGCAATGGTTTTTGAACAAGAATCTGTCCCTCTAAGCAGAAGCCTCTACCTAGTGCAGTCAGATCGCTCAAAGCAGCAGTATGTGAAATCTCAAATTACTCCCACAATCTGATCGTAGAGTACGATCGCACAATCTGATCGTTATGTACGATCGTAACGATTGTTGTGTTAGGCAGGGTTTGATCTACAATGTGTCACTCAAAGCAGCAGTATGTGAAATCTCAAATTACTCCAACAATCTGATCGTTGTGCACGATCTTAGCGATCGTTGTTTTATGCAGAGTTTGATCTGCAATCTGCAACTCAAAGCAACAGTATGTGAAATCTCAAATTTCTGCTATCTGTCCCTCAGAGCAACAGCAGTAGTAATCTCAGGATGCAGGATCAGAAGTTAAAATGTCTGTAATCTCTCCCTCACGCTGGCAGCTTCCTCTCCCTACACTAACCCAAGAGCATGTGACATGCAGCACTGTGACTCCCGCTTATAAAGAGGCTGGGTCACATGATGCACTGGCCAATCACATCCATGCCATTAGTAGGCATGGCTGTGATGGCTTCTAAGGGCAAACCAGTTAAACGTTTGTTGATTGGCTGCCCTGCAGCTATTCAACATGCATGATCAACTACCAGAACCCGAACCGGAACGTTTTTTGAAATGTCCGTGTTCGGGTCCGGGTCCCGGACACCCGAAAGTTCGGTACGGACCCGAACGTTACAGTCCAGGTTCGCTCAACACTAGCCAGGAGCTCCACACCAGGACGAGTCTTCGGCAGCTCACAAGCCTGTCACAGCGGACAGAAACCTACGAATTCGGGCTCATCACCCGCAGGAACCCCCACTGCACTGCCTCCAATGTCCGGCCTGTCGGCCAGATGGAGCTTGGAGCCGCACTTCCAACCACAAGCCAGAGAAGGGTGTACAAAGATGGCCATCGCGGCCCACTCTCAGGCTTCCAACGGAGTGGATAACAAGGCCTCGAGGCAAGTACTGTCTCCTCCAACCCTGCTCTTCACTCCTGAAGCCCACGGCCAGCCTCAGATGCCACTGTCTCCCTCCCCTGCCTCAACCGATTCCCTATTGAGGCACGCCATGGAGGATAAGGCCTACTCCCCCCTGGGACCGGGGCATGCCTCCCATACAGCCAGCCATGCCTGCAGCTCCCTGGACATAGAGCCCCCCACTCATCCAGCTGACCTGTTCAGCAAAATCTCTGACCTGCTAGAGAGGGGGCTTTCAAACACAGCCGCTAGAATCACAGGGGAGATCAAGGCAGATTTCCATAACCTATGGGCCAGGATGGAGGCCATAGAGCAGAAACTAGACTCAACAGTTGCAATAACCAACCAGAATTCGGAACACATCAGAGTCTTACAAGACCAACTAGACACTGCTCTAGCTAAAATTGAAGATATGGAAAATAGGTCCAGGAGACTCAACTTTAGAGTCAGAGGACTACCTGAATCCGTCACTGAGGTCCACTCAGCTATCCAAGACATGATGAAAAACCTCATCCCAGAGACACCCCAACACCGCCTGGAACTGGACAGGGCCCATAGAGCTCTGGGGCCTCCTAGGAAAGATGGATCCCCCAGGGATGTCATCATCAAACCCCACTTCTATGCTATTAAGGAAGAAATTATGCGCATGGCCCGCAACAAGTCCCAGATTTCCTGTCTCGGTCATCAGATACAGATCTACGCTGATCTCGCTCCATCTACCATTCAAAAAAGGAGATCACTCAAGCCTCTTCTCTCTATTCTTGCAACCAAGAACATCAAATACTGGTGGGCCTTTCCATTCGCAGTGAAGTTCCTCTGGAAAGGTAAAACTATCTCCTTTTCCACGTTCCCTGAGGGTGAACGGATCCTCCTCGACCTGAAGTTGATCTCCCAAGAAGCACCCATGGAGTGTTCTGGAGAGACTTCGGAATCATCGAAACGTCCCCCGCCAGCAAGTCCCATCACTCCCCTCTGGTCCAAGTCTAAATCCAAGAGAGCTAAAGACAATCTTCCCCCATAACAGAAACCTGCATGATTTCTGGCCCTCTTCTTCACCACTGCGGTGGCCTGCGCCAAGCTGCTTGCTCGTTGGTTGAGGGGGATCACAACCCCCAAATCCTGTTGACTACCACAAACTGCCTACATTGTTACTCCAAGTTGAGTCTCTTTTTTTGTTTTCTTGTTTGCTTGCATTATCCTTCCTTCTCTTTGATTCCTGTTACTGAGCTTTGAGAGAAGTTGATCCGCAGAGCAATCTAAGTTTGGCCAAGCTGTCTGGTTGGGGTCCTTTCTGGGACATTACCCAACCGGATAGCTTCTCTGAACCCAGCACGGAAGCCTTCTTCAACAACAGTAGGCCTATGCCATATGACATACAGTCCTGAACAATTCTTCCTGAGTTTTTAGCTACTAAAAATTTTTTTTTTCCTCTCTTTTTTGCATATTTCGCATCAACCTGTCCTCGTGACTAGTTCTCGTTTATACTGTTTGATCGCTGCCATGACAGGTCCTGGTTATTCTTGCGCACCCTCTTACCCCCCGATCGCAGCTAGCCTGCCTTTGTGGGATAAGATGTTCGCCCCTCATTTTGGGGAGGACGATTTCCTTCTAGGGTACGGGGGGCTTTTCCCCCTCTTGCCCTAAAGGGCCTCTTTGGGGTCTGTCTTGTTTGTTATATATGTTCTCTTTTCATTCTCTCTCTTTTCTCTTCACTCTTCCTTCAGTCAATTAGGGAAAGGACTTCCATGTCCCCAGTGGGTCTCTACTGCCTCACCCTCCAGGAGTCTCGAGAAACCCGTCCAGAAGTGACCGTTTTATAGATGCCAGTTCCCCTTCTACCCCCCATGGCTAACCACACCTCATCCCCTCCTTTCAAAATTGCCTCCCATAATGCTCAGGGCCTAAACTCCCCTGTTAAATGGAGGAAATTTTTTGAGGAATACAAAAAACTAAGATTAGATATTGTAATGATCCAGGAGACCCATTTTCCGATCCGGTACGATCCCAAATATCTCCACCCCCACTTCCCGACTTTCCACATTGCCAATGCTCAAGATAAAACTAAGGGAGTAGCAATAGTCCTCTCAAAGCTCTGCAACTTCTCTTGCCTATCAGTCTATAAGGATCCCGAGGGGAGATTCATATTAGTTAAGGGTACAATGAATGACCAGCTATACTCCCTGGTCTCTTATTATGCCCCTAATAAGGGACAAACCCGCTTTTTTCAAACACTTTTCAATACACTCATCCCCATGTTGGAGGGCTTGGTAATTTGTGGAGGCGACTCAAACACAGTGTTTGATCAGATATTAGACAAATCTAGACCTCTAGGAACACAGCTGCTCCGACCGACTAACTCTAGCCTTAAAATAGCTAAATTAATCCACTCACAAAATCTTATCGATATATGGAGGGAACTAAACCCTTCTAAGCGGGACTACACTCATTTCTCCTACCCTCACAAATCATACGCTAGGATCGATCACATCCTGACCTCCCCTGCTTTAATCCCAGTTTCTAAATCGGTTGTCATTAAAGATACAGCTTGCTCAGACCACGCCCTGGTAATCCTTTCCCTCGAGAAATTGCCCTCCTTTATCCCATCTCGCCAATGGCGGTTAAATGAGATAATCCTGCGAGATCCAGTCAGGGTGAAGGAATTAGATGATGCAATTAAAGAATACTTTAGTTTAAATGGAGGCCAAGAGGTTTCCCCAGAAACACTCTGGGCTGCCCATAAGGCTACCATCAGGGGTAAATTTATTCAGATAGCCACACAAAACAAGAAGGCTCATCAAGCGGATATCATACGTCTAGAAAATTCCTTCTTCTCTCTCAAGTCACAGCATAAACAAAGCCCATCCCCTAGCTCCTTGGCTAAGCTGGACGCTGCCCAGCTAGCCCTAAACCTAGCTCTCACGACCTCAGCCGAAAAACGACTCAGGTGGAACTATGCAAAATTCTACTCTCAGAAAGACAAGATTGGTTCTTTGCTAGCACATAAGCTCTCCCCAAGGCTTAAAAATCAGCCCATATCGAGGATTAGAGTTGATAACGGGCCCCCAACCGCGAATCCCAAAAAAATAATTAACGCCTTTCATAGCTTCTACACGGAATTATACAGTAAAGACAAGAAGGTCTATGACCAAAAGACCAGTGACATCTTGAGGGACTTACCCCTACCTTCCCTCTCCACTACTCATAGGGACATTATGGAAGAGCCTATAATGGAGGAGGAAATCCATGAGGTAATCAAAAACCTCAAAATAGGCTCTTCCCCAGGGCCGGATGGGTTATCAGTCCCTTACTACAAAACTTTTTCCAACTCCCTAGTACCCCACTTGACTAAATTCTTCAACTATAAAGCTAACGGCTCTCCGTTAGACCCCCACCTAAACACTGCCTTCATAACAGTTATCCCCAAACCCGAAAAAAACCCTGAAGACACTAGCTCGTACAGACCATTCTCCCTGATTAATAATGATATCAAGATCCTCACAAAGGTACTTGCGAACCGCCAAGCCTCATTCATACACCACTATATACATAAGGACCAGGTGGGATTTATTCCAGGTAGGCAGGGCCCAGACCAGATTAGGAGGGCAATTGACTTAGTTTCCTTACTCAACTTTAACTGGGACAAGGGACCTAAACAAAAAGGAATGCTCTTATCACTAGATCTACAAAAAACCTTCGACTCAGTCTCCTGGTCGTATATCTTCACGGTCCTAGAACACTGGGGATTTGGCAATAAATTCAGAAATACCCTACATGCTCTGTACTCAACCCGAATGCTACTATTTGCCTTAAGGGCCAACTGTCGAGCTCGGTCACAATTGCAAGGGGTACGAGACAGGGTTGTCCGCTTTCCCCCTTATTATTTGCTATTGCCATAGAATCACTTGCAGTGGCAATTCGTCACAACCCAAATATTAAGGGAGTCTCCTGTGGCCCTCTCTCCCATAAATGCGGCTTGTTCGCTGATGACATACTCCTTTTCATCACTTCCCCACTAATCACCCTCCCCAACTTATTCAAACTCCTGGATGAATTTGCATCCTGCTCAGGCCTAAAAATCAATCTCTCTAAATCGCAAGCCCTCAACATCTCCTTGGATTAAGATCTAGTTTTTCAACTTAAGAGAGCATTTCATTTTCAATGGAATGACTCGCACATTAAATATTTAGGAATTAACCTAGCTCATAGAACGGACCTTCTCTACGCCCTTAATTTTCCCCCTATTTATAAGAAACTCGAGGACGACTTAAAGGGATGGTCTAGTGATGGTCTTTCCCTGTTTGGTAGAATAAATTCTGTCAAAATGACTTTACTCCCAAGGCTATTATACCTCTTCAGATCACTGCCTATCCTGGTAAGACAGGACCACCTACGAAAATTCCAACAGAAGGTAATCAAATTTGTTTGGCAAGGAGCCGGCCATAGACTTCCCCAAAGAACTCTCTGCCTACACAAGTCCAAGGGAGGACTTGGACTTCCGAGGCTCCAGGGATACTATCAGGCAGCCAGATTAGCCCAATTGTCTGTGATCTACTCTAAATATGAAAAACCTGACTGGTCCAGATTGAGAGGCAAGCTGCTCCGTCCTTCACTTTAGATTTCCTTTTGTGGATGCCCTCCAAAAATAGGCCCCCTGTCTTGGCCCTGATTCTCTCGCAATCCATTGCTATCTGGGACAATCTGAAAACACGTCCCTCTTTAGTATCTGAAGTTAAACCCCTGGCTCACATCTTCCATAACCAAAACTTTCCTCCGGGCCTCAACATTTTGGCTTTCAAATGGTGGCTAGATAAGGGAATGTATCGGATCGGACACTTTTTTAGCTCTCTAGGTCCTATCTCACTGAGTCATTGTATCTCAAAGCTGGGAATGCCAGAGTCTGAACGCTTTCGCTTCAGACAAATCCATCACTTCATGCATTCTCGATGGCACAACAAACCCTCTCCTCCCTCAATCACCCCATATGAGCAGTGGTGTGGGGATGCCAGGGACCAAAAGGGAGGCATCTCTATAATCTATCAGTCTCTCTCCTCACCCTCCACTAAAGCTAGCTATATGAAGGCCTGGGAGGAAGACCTCCAGCTTAAAGGTGTATTAAGTGTGGCTCTAATTGAAGCCAACCTCAAGGTCCTCACCAGATGGTACCTCACCCCCTCTAAACTCACTAGCTTCTACCCTTCAGCTAACCCCCTCTGCTTCAGAAATTGTCTTATGGTGGGTAGCCCGCTCCACACTTGGTGGAGTTGCCCAAGGGTGAGGTTCTTCTGGAAGAGGATCTTCAACCTTATTTATTTGGTCACTAATTACCGCATTCCCAGGTCTCCTTCGATTGCCCTACTGAATGCAGATTTACCAAAAATCCAGAAACACTCCTGTAGTTTAATTCATTTCATCCTACTAGGAGCCAAAATTACAATAGCTAAAGCCTGGAAAAAACCCAAGGTCTCCTTCGAAGAGGCCCGAAGGAAAATTTCTTGGATAATGGAGCAAGAAAAATTGGCCAGTATTATTGCTGATTCCAATACAAAATTTGAAGCTGTATGGGAAACCTGGGCAACATACATGGGCATTTCGCTTACCCCTGGAGTTCCCAACCCGGGTACTCCCCGTCCATGATTTCCCTGATTGACTCTCCCTCTTTCCCTTTTTTCTTTCCCACGTTACTTTCACTTTTTTCCTCCCTTAAGTTGCCAAGTCTCTCTCTCCCCCAAGACCTGAATGGGCGGTCAGTGAGACCAATATAATTGGCCCAACATGGGTTACTTTCAACCATAATTACACTTGCAGATCTAGCTTTAGGAATATCCATGTTATCACTTTGTTTACATCCTATGCTGTATTGATGGGCACCCCAGATCTACCTGCTCTCCCTTGCCACAGCTTGTTCCCATTTGGGGGGCTAGGGGGATCAGGTAGCCTTACGAGCACCATATTTGGGGCGACCCCAATGTCTGATTCCCATCTGTGTGAATTTTGTTGACTAGCTCTGACGATCCTGTCTGTAACTACATTCTTAAAGCTGTTCATTCCCATGTTATGTGCCAACTATTTACATTTTGTTCTCTGATGTTATTTCACCCTCTACTTTGTACAATCCAATAAAAATATTGAAAACAAAAAAAAAAAAAAATAACCAAACTTTTAGTATCACTTTAGCATAAAACTTATTAACTACTGAGATAAATATGAAAAAAAAACCCTCTAAGGGACCGATTTCTAAATGATTTTCTTTGCAAATGTCTCAATATTCCTGCAAGCATAACAAATAATTGTCACTGTTTTTAATATGTGTGTAATAATTTCCTTGTTGCTTTTCAATAGGCAAATGTAACAACTCCCGACTGATAGGTGAATATAAACAAACAGCAAGAATAGTGGCCCAGGCCCTTTAGGTCTTGTATGGATTTTATTTTTTTGTTTACAATAGATTTTATTGAAAGGTAAATACAAACAAATCATATAAGTATAAGTCATCATTACAATGGGGATACATATCAAAAAGAGAGAAACATGAAATGACATAAGAAGATGCATCGGTATATAGAGGAAAGAAAAGGCAAAACACGGAATAAGGCAGATATATAACGGGTCCATGTGATAAGAGAATGTATTCTATTATTATTAAATATAACGGCTAATCAAACATTTTGTCCCATATTTCCCATTTCTGTTCATACAAAAGCATGGTATCATTAAGGGTGTGGTATATTCTTTCCATAAGCTTAACCGAGGTCATTCTGGTCAAGACCTGATTCCATGGGAGCGTGGAGGAACGCCAATTACATGCAATCATCCAGTGGATAGAATTGATAAAAGTGTGTATTAACCTATTACAGGTTTTGGGTAAATCTGGGACGCTTGAGAAGAGAAGGCATATATGCGGTGTGAGAATGACAGGATTGTCTGTAAGCTTAGAAATTAAATTAGAGACTTGACACCATATAGGCTTAAGCAGGTCGCAGTCCCAGAATATATGGCGAAAAGAACCTGGGTGATTACATCCCCTAAAACAGTTTGGGGGGAAAGAGGGGTAGTATAGATGTATTTTCGTGGGGGTCATGTACCATCTAGTTAATAATTTTAGAGGAGGTTCTCTAATGGAGGGGGAAAGGGAGGATTTCTTGAAATTATCAACCATCCGAGCCCAGTCTTTAATTGAAAAAGAGCAGTCTAGCTCAGATTCCCATTGAAGCATGGGTTTTGTTTTCTGGGCCAGAGAGGAGCTATAGCAGCCTTTGTATAACAGAGAAATTTGGCCCCTGTCTCTGGGAGAGGAGATACAGATATGTTCAAACTGTGTAGTTAGAGGGTGGAGAGTGAGGGCATAGTGTTGTTAGAAAAAATTTCTGATTAGAGTGTAATTATAAAGTTCAGTGTCGGGGAGATTGTCTAGATTTAAGGGCTTCGAAAGATTGGAAGATATTATTTTGGGATAGGGACTTCAATGTAGTCAGGCCATTATTGATCCATACAGAGAAGGTGTCTGACTTTTCAAATGCATGGGGGAAGCGCGGGTCTCCCAAAAACGTAGCTAATGGTGGGGTGTTCGATTGAAATCATATAAGGGATAATGTTTTCTCCATAGCTGGAGAGACTGCGCCACTATAGTGTTAAGATTGAGAATATTTTTCATGGGGATTGTTGAAGTCCATAGGATTCCCTTAAGAGAGTATGGCTTGATTGAGAGTTTTTCGAAGGATATCCATGGAATATTATTCTCTCCAGCAAACCATTGGGCCGTTTGGGAGAATCTTGCAGCTAAGTAATAAAGCCAGATGTTTGGAAGGCCAAAACCACCATGTGATTTAGGTCTATATAACAGTGTATTACTGCATCTTGGTTTTCTATCTGACCAGACAAATTTATTGATAACGCGTTGGATAGTGTCAATTTTGTTTTTCGGGATCAGTATTGGTAATGCTCTAAATAAAAAGTATAATAGTTTTGGTAATATGGACATCTTTATGGCACAAACTCTTCCAAGGAATGATACGAAATGTGGACCAAGATTTGAGATCTGAGGTAATCTTAGTGAAAAGGGAGGTAAAGTTATGATATATGAGAGTTTTTAGAGATGGGGAGATATTTATGCCCAAATATTTAAATGAAGTGGGGCACCATTTAAAATTACATTTTTTCCTAATGTCTAAAATGACATCTTGGGAAAGGTTTATGCCCATAGCTGAGCATTTGGAGAGGTTAACTCCTAGGCCCGAGATGTTATAGAAAATATCTAATTCTTTTAGTAAGAGAAAGTAGAGAAGACAGAGGGTCAGGTAGAAAAAGAAGAACATCATCTGCGTACAAAGAGAGTTTAAATTCATGGGAGCCAATTGTATAACCTTTGATGTTTGGGTTGTTCCTGATGGCACAGGCTAGGGGCTCAATTGCAAGGGCAAATAGAAGGGGAGAGAGTGGACAACCCGGTCTGGTGCCGCGTTTTATAGGGAAGAAATCGGAGTTACAACTTGGAATTCTTATTCTGGTTTGTGGACTATGATAAAGGGCTGTGAAGCCATGTATAAACTTTGGAGGGATTCCGAATTTGGGGAGGAGAACATTGAGATATGACCAATTTACGCTGTCAAATGCCTTATTAATATCTAGGCTGAGTAGGCACGTGGGTTTAGTTTTAATGTTGGCATGTTGGATTATATTTGTGACCAGCCTAATGTTATCCATGATTTGTTTCCCTGGTATAAAACCTGTCTGATCTGGGGCTATAAGAGATGTAATAGAGGATGCTAGTCTGTTTGCAAGGATACGGCCAAAAATTTTAATATCATTGTTTAGGATTGAGATAGGGCGAAAGTTTTGGGGTAATGAATGGTCTTTGTTTGGTTTGGGGATTAAAGACATATTAGCTAGTAACATTTCTGGGGGGAACTGATTCTCTTGGAGAATATAATTAAAGAGATTTGAGAGTTTAGGGGCTATTATGTGAGAACATTTTTTGTAATACGTAGTTGAATAGCCGTCTGGGCCAGGGGCGGTTGAGGATTTTAGAGATTTTATGACTTCAGCGACCCCTTTTTCTGAGCAAGGTTCATTAAGCACCTCAATTTGGTTGTTTGTGAGAGAAGGAAGGGGTATATTGTCTAACCAGCGGGTGGAGCTAGGGAGAAGAGGAGGGGGGGTTGTAGAGAGGAGGCCTTTATGAAAATCTGTAAAAATCTCCAAAACCTATTTTGGGTGGGTAGTTAAATTACCATTGTTATGTCTGAGTTTATATGTGTGAGTAGGGTTGTTTGATTGGTTTCGTTTTTTTAGCAAACATTGAGGATATGGCATTACTGTGGAGCAGAAACCTTGACTTAGAAAATCTCATGGATTTTTCAGTATCAGATTAAAGTAGAGCATCAAGTTCTGCTCGTTTCTTATGAATCTGTACATTTATGTCTGCCGGAGGGGAATTATTTAGCTTGTTATATAATTGGTTTAGCTGGGTGGTAAGGTTTTTGATATCTCTGAGTCTGTTTTTTTTATTGTTAGAGGCAATATTGATTAAGTGGCCTCTGATGACGGCTTTATGTGCCATCCAGATATTTGTGGGAGAAGTATCATCTTTATCATTAATAGAGAAGTATTCTTTTAATTGTGTTGCGATTTGAGTTATAGTGATAGGATTTGTTAGCATAGAGTCGTTTATTCTCCAGTTAAAGGGTGTCGGGGCAAGGCCTATGTTTGAGGTATGAAAGGAGACAATTAGGTGGTCAGACCAGGGACATGGGTGAATCTCTGCTTTTGATGAGTTGGCCAACAATATAGGGGTGGTAAATATATAGTCAAGTCTGGAGTGGCAATCATGAGGGTGGGATTAGAAGGTATAAGATCTACACCCTATGTTATGAGCTCTCCAGGTATCTATCAATTGGGATTCATTTAGAGAACGTGTAAGAGTTTTTGGGAAGGCTTTGGAAGATAGGGTGGTGTGACTTCTATCCAATAAAGGGTTAGCAGTTAGATTGAAATCACCTCCTATGATGAGATGAGTAGAGTTGTAATTGGATAAAGTGTTAAAGAATTTGTTAAAGAAGGTGGCTTGTGACTCATTTGGGGCGTAGATTGAGGCAATTGTGACCTTTTTCCCATTTAGAGAGCCCCTAATAATTAAGAAGCGACTATCAGCATCCCGATATATATTCTGAACATCAAATATAACAGAATTGCGAATGAAAATAGCAGTGCCTCTTGTTTTATTGGAGAATGAGGTACAGTAATGCTGGCTATACGTCTTATCAAAGAATTTAGGGTGATTTTGGGAGGCAAAGTGGGTTTTTTGCATGAATATTATATCTGCTCCAAGGCGCTTATAATGGCGAAATGCCTTTTTTCTTTTGTTAGGGGAGTTAAACCTCTGCACATTATGTGAGAGGACTCTAACCCCCGTTAGGGTTAAAGGGGGGATTAAGCAAAAAAGTTATAAAGGATCTCTCTATCAATCTCAAGAGAGAGAATCCTTTCAGATGAGGTAACTGTGAGGATAAATGTGTGTATGTAATAGGCCAATGTGAATTGAGCCACAGAATACTGTACCCTCACTCCAAAAACAATACCAAAGCATCGTACCATGCATGATAACCAAAATAAGTAATGATGATCCAGTGAAGTGTAAAAAATAACAAAAACCTTAAGAACCTTCCAAATAACTTTTTCAAACATAATGAGAAAAGAATGGCTGTTGTTATAAGCCAAAGTGTACGGGGGTCTATATAAAACATAACCTTAGACCAAAAAAAACCTTTTTGTGGACAACATCGTCCACTACTTGGCCAGAGAGACACACGGGGCAAAAGAAACGGAAAAAACTGCACAAACGTACAGACAAAAAAAGAAAGTTTCACGCCCATAATGGAATCTAAGGCCAAGAGGGGGTACTAACGAACACGGTGCAGCCGACAGGAGAGGGCTAACATTGAATTTCAATACCCAGAAGAGTGCGAATAATGGAAAAAAAAAACTGTTCTAAACTGTATAGCTAGATCAAAAATCAAGTGTGCTCACGGAGCCGGGCCACCAAACCCCCCACCCACGCAAAGGGGAGAGAGAGGAGAACAAAAAAAAAATTAAGTATTTGACACAGTGAGAGAACAAACTGCATATGACATAAGTAGATACAATTACAAAACTTATCATTGTAACCCAAGACCTGTATCGTACTGTAAGGGCTATTATAAAGGGCAAAAACGTGCAACTCTTAAAGCTTTGACGCTACAGTAGAGTGGTGCTGATCATCAGTGAAAGGGGAGGGAGAAAGGAAGAAAAAAAAAAACAATTTTTAGAATATGTTTTTTGCATAAGTGGCGGAGGCCCATGCCAAGCTCCAAGAGTTCAGTTCTTGTGTAAAGAAGGCTAATGAATAGTGTTGAGCGAACCCGGACTGTAACGTTCGGGTCCGTACCGAACTTTAGGGTGTCCGTGGCACGGACCCGGACCCGGACATTTCAAAAATCGTTCGGGTT
>BLSH010210597.1:121531-151650 GCA_018402905.1 Glandirana rugosa | reverse complement strand
TATATGGCTTCTACCGTTAATTAATACTTTTCAGACACAGTTTGAAGATGATCCACATTCACCTCCATTTTTGCATTTTTTATGTTTTTATTTTTAAAAAAATATTTAAAGATATTTCCTTCCTTTTGCAGCCCTCTAGGGCTTTCCAAGACTTTGTTACAGCCATTTTTGTGCCTAAAAGTTCGGGTCCCCATTGATTTCAATGGGGTTCGGTGTCTGTGTGATAATTCGGGTTCCGTCCGGACCCAGACCCGGACTTTGTCCTGAAGTTCGGCCGGACCAGCAGAACCCGAACTTCCAGAGGTTCGCTCAACTCTACTAAAGAGTAATAGATGGATTTGGTTCTCTTCAGGTTATACTCAATTTTATATGATAGTAGGGACCGAAGTTTTTATCTATCCTGCTGTAGTGAGTCCGCTATATAGACTCAGCCATGATCCCCATGCCAGCCATGAGTACTGTACTTATTTAGTCAACATGCAACACATGTGATTTGTTTATTGCCCCCCCCTTCATGGTCGGTGTACCATTTTCTTGTTGTTGCATAGTTGCATTGTTGTATCCACTTCAATACAGGACACTTATACATCCTTCCTGTCCAGACCAATTTTCAGCTTTCAGTGCTCTCACACTTTGAATGCCAATTATTCAGTTATGCAACACTGTACCCAAACAAAATTTTTATCATTTTTTTTCCCACAAATAGAGCTTTCTTTTGGTGGTATTTAATCACCTCTGGGTTTTTTATTTTTTGTGACATAAGTGAAAAAACAGTGAAAATTTTGAAAAAAAAAAAAATTTTTTTTAGTTTCTATGAAAAAATGTGGCAAATAAGTCATTTTTGTTCATACATTTGGGCCAAAACTTATACTGCTACATATCTTCGGTAAAAATAACCCAAATAAGTGTATATATGTACATAGTAAAAATTACCACCAAAAATACATTCTGGTACTCGTCTCGAGTATGGCGATACCACATGTGTGAGACTTTTACACAGCCTGGCCACATACAGAGGTCCAACATTGAAGTAGTACCTTCAGGCATTCTAGGAGCATAAATTGTACATTTAATTTCATTCCTGCCTATCACACTTTTGAAGGTCCTGGAACACCAGGACAGTGGAATTGACCACAATATAACCCCATTTTGGAAAGCAAACACCCCAATGTATATTTTATGAGGCATGGGCTGGTGACAGGTACTCTGATACTCTGATGGGCTGCTGACAGGTACTCGGGTACACTGATGGACTGGGGACAGGTACTCGGGTACTCTGATGGGTTGGTGACAGGTACTCTGATGGGCTGGTGACAGGTACTCGGGTACTCACATGGGCTGGTCACAGGTACTTGGGTATTCTAATGGACTGGTGACAGGTACTCGGGTACTTTGATGGGATGGTGACATGTACTCAGGTACTCTGATAGGCTGGTAACAGGTACTTGGATACTCAGATGGGCTAGTGACAAGTACTCGGGTGCTCAGATGGGCTGGTGACAGGTACTCGGGTACTCAGATGGGCTGGTGACAGGTACTCAGGTACTCAGAAGGGCTGGTGACAGGTGCTTAGGTACTCTGATAGGTGGTGACAGGTACTTTGTATCGTAGTAATTATTGATTGTAAGAACTCTGTAGGAAAGGAGCCAGAGGATGCAGCAAAATTGAAGAGGTCTGCGAGATGGGGAGCTAGATCAGTTGGGAATTGTTTGTAGAATTCATTGGTGTATCCATCTCCACCTGGGGATTTGTACAGTGGGAGGGTTTTTATAGTTTCTTCTATTTCCTGGGGAGTGAAAGGTTTAGATACAGATTGAATTTGAGTCTCTGGGAGAGAGGGTAGATTGGTAGTTTTTAGATATTCTTGTATAGCTAGTTGGGTGGGTTGAGGTGTTGTGTCGTCATCTTTGAGATTGTAGAGAGCCTGGTAGAAGTCCCCAAAGGCATCTGCAATGTCTGCAGGGTTTGTGTAAAGGTTTTTGGAGATGGGGTGGTAGATTGCATTTATTTTTGTTTTTTGGCGTTGGTGTTTGACCGATTTCGCTAGTAAGGAGTTGGCTTTATTTCCTAAAGAGTAATAGATGGATTTGGTTCTCTTCAGGTTATACTCAATTTTATATGATAGTAGGGACCAAAGTTTTTGTCTATCCTGCTGTAGGGAGTCCGCTAGGACTTGAGTGGGGGCTTGCTTGTTTTGGATTTCTTTTTGTTTAATTGAATGTAAGACCTCCTCAATTTGATTTCTCCTCTAGCTATTCAAATTGGATTGCATTTGTATAAAGATTCCCCTCATGTAGGCTTTGTAAGTAGCCCATTGAGTGGGGATAGATACTTCTGGTGAAGAGTTTGTTTGAAAAAATAAGGCGTGGGCTTGGATGGTTTTCTGGCGGTGTTCGGGTTTACATAGCAAAGCCGAGTTTAGTCTCCAGAGATTAGTGAAAGCGGCTTTGCGAGGTTCACACAATTGTATCGAGACTGGGGCATGATCCGACCATGTTATTGTCCCAATATGTGACGAGGTTACTGTTTGTAAAGTCCACTTGTCTGTAATAAAAAAAGTCGATTCGGGAGTATGAGAGATGTGGTGGGGAGTAGTATGAGTAATCTCTTTCGGTGCTGTGCTGGCATCTCCAAATGTCATACAGGTCCAGGGAGTGTAGTAATTGGTTTAGGGTTTGGTGGGGTGCTCTTTTGGTATTTGAGGCATCCAAATCTCTATTGTTAATGATGTTAAAGTCACCTCCAATGATAAGTTTACCTTTTTGAGGTTCAGGATTTTCTTAAAAAGTTTTTTACAAAATCTAAGTTGTTTGGTGTTTGGGGCATAGACATTTGCAATAGTATATGTGATTTTATTAATGTCACATATGAGGATGTGGTACCTGCCGAGGGGGTCCACTATTTACGAATGAAGGTGAAATGTGGATGTATTCTTTATTGCCGTCAAAACTCCGTTCTTCTTTCGGGGGTTGGAGGCAAAGAAGGTATGTGGGTATTGTCGCATAGGCAGAGTTGTAGATTTGCCTGTAGCAAAGTAAGTTTCTTGAATTAGTAAAATGTCTGATTTGAGTAGATTGGAAACTGTAATCAGTGATGCACGTTTGAATGGTGAATTCAGACCTCGTACATTGAGGGTCGTAATTTTAAGAGGCATCAGAGGCATGCAAGAGTCGATGTGGGTGTATATGTGAGAGATCTTTGGAATTTAGAGGTCTGAAGTTGACTGTGGTGGGAGTAAATTTCTTTAGTCGAGGAGTTAAATTGGGACAAGTAGGAATCGTAGCATGGTTTTCCAGATGATGTTGCTCTTGTGTGAGCATAATGTTCAAGTGAATGCTTCTTTGCGATGTATTGTATGTACCGTAAGAAGGATGGTATTTTGTAGGGGAGGAAAGAAAAAACCGGGGAAGAAGTAAGAAAGGCTTGCCAAAAATGCAAGCAACATGGGTAGCATCCCTTGCAACTTCTGTGAACAGAGGGGATAGAAATATCTGAGTCATTAACGTAATGATCGGAGATAGAACGGGGTTAAACGTAGTTTGTCAATGAGGTTAAAAAGAGGGCCCAGCTTCTAGTGGGTTGAACTGAGGCATCCAGGCGTCGCTTTGTTGTTTAAGACCATTGTGTTTCCATACGTTGTGGACGCTTTGGAGAGGGGGATGGTTCCGGTGTTGGTATTATTCCCCATTCTTTAAGTAGTTTCAAGCCTGATTCCAAGCTCCTGATTGTGTGGGATTTGCCTTGTCGTTTAATCGTTATTTTCGTAGGAAATCCCCACTGGTAGGCAATGTTATGATTCCGAAGGGCCTTTGTTATAGTTGAGAGGTTTCTTCTATTTTGTAATGTCGCTTTCGAAAGGTCCGCATAAATTTTGGTCCCAGTGTAAGGTTCTGGTAGTGAAGAGGTGTTTTTCGCAGCTAACATGACTTTTTCTTTTGCATGGTAGAAATGGACTCTTGCTAGGACATCTCTTGGAACAGAGGCTGGTAAGAAATCCGGTTTGGAAATCCCGTGGGCCCTGTCAATTGGCAGTTCTAAATCAGAGAGGGATGGGCTTAGTGCTTTCATCAATTTTTGCACATATGGTACAAGTGCATCAGGTGTTATCGCCTCTGGTATTCCGCGGAGCTTGAGATTATTCCGCCTGGAGCGATCCTCCAGGTCAGCTACTTTGAGGCGTAGTTGTTGCAGTTCTAAATCTTGGTCAGTGTGGGCATCTACCATGTTATTATGGGCTCTACACATTTCACTGACCTTAGTTTCTACATGCGAAATTCTCATTTCGTGCTTCTGTATAGATCTTTTGACAGGGACGAGGGCTGCGTGCATATCCGAGTGAAGAGATTGCCGCAGAGAGATCAACATAGTCTTCAAGAATACCTCTGTAATAGGTTGATCTGAAGCTGGTACATTCTCTATATGAGAGGAAACAAGGGTAGTCGGAGCGATTGTTTCCGCCAACGAATCTTCGATTTGTTCTTCGTACGTATCCACGATCTGATCCGCGTTCGGATTACGTTCCAAGTCTTCCATGCGGGGCCTGGACTTTAACGGACTTCGGGTCGTGGGCGATACGGGGGGTGAGGAGTCGCCTGGGTCTCCCTCGTACAGGGGGAAGGCCAGTCTACGATCGCTGCTCACCTCACCTGCTTTTTGTGAGTGTTGTGTTGTTCTTTGTCCCGGGTGGGCGCCATCTTGGATAGAGTCAGGGCCTGATGCTGAGAAGAAATCTGTGAGTTTCTGCAGCCGATCGGCGTTCTTTCTTCGGCGAGACATCTTTTCTAGGCAGAGGGTAGTTTCAAGAGCACACTGTGGGGTGGATGCTGTCAGTATTGTCGCTTTTTCAGTGGATTTATGGCTGGGATCACAGGAGCCTCATAGAAGAGCGGCCATCTAGGTTGCTGGCCAGACACACCCCCCGGTGACAGGTACTTTGATGGTCTGGTGACAGGTACTCTTTATCACTGGGGCAATCAGTGTGCTTGGTGTATACTGTAAGCGGTAACGAGCTGCTACCGCAATGTCCTCCTCACATACGATCAATGTGTGAGGAAGAGAACCAGTAACAGCTCATTACCGTGGTTTGTTTACATTCTGTGACCGGCAGTGATTGGACACAGCCAGTCACGTGGTAAAGAGCCAATTTCATTGACTCATTACCGCGATCGGGGATGGGCTGTGTCAGGGTGGCAAGCCTCATCCCCGATCACCACACTGAGTGCCGTGCACGAGGACAGTGCATGTGACCGGCTGTGGGGCCCGCAGGAGCGGAGAGAACAGGAGGACATCATATGATGTCCGCCCAAGATGGGAGAGCATCCTTGCTGGCGTCATTTTACTATGGACTGATAAGGAAGTGGTTAAATAAATTTTCTATCTTATAATGGAATGTTCGGAGTCTGGGGGATGCAGTAAAAAAACAGGCAGTTCTTACTACCTTATTACAATATAATCCAGCTATTGTGGGCCTACAGGAGATGCAATTATCGGGGATGTCAATGTTCTTTTTCATAAGGCTTAATATGAATTTCAATATCATGCCACCTACTCATCTTATGCGAGGGGGGTGAGCATTTTGGTTTCTTCTGCTGTGACATTCTCCTGCGGACATTGCAATATTGATCCATAAGGGCAGTTCATTTTTATGATTTGTACTCTTGAAAATAGATGTTTTATTTGGCAAATATATATGTACACTCACCATATAATGATGCTGTGTTGAAACAGTTTGCTCAATTTTTGTCCAGTATTCCAGACATACAGGTATTAATAGTAGGGGACTTTAATAATGTGCTGGATCCATATAAAGATAGATATTCGTCTCTGGGGAATGTTGACAGACCTCCTATTAGTCAGTTTGCAAAGCAACTTCAGGAGCTTGGTCTGTTTGACATATGGAAACTTAGACATCCCAATATGAGGGAATATTCCTGTTGTTCTAGTACAAATTCATTGTTGCCTTAGATGGGCCTTGCCCTTGGTAAAAATGCTTTTCTTCCATGGGTTGAATCAGTTTCATATGCACCCAGAGGTGTTTCTGATCACCGCCTTGGAGTGTCAACCCCTACTGGCTGAACTTAATTACACCCAAAGATGCCATTAATAATGCTCTTTCTGAATATTTCTCATATACAGTAATAGAGGTACGGCATCCCCACTTGTGGTCTGGGATGCAATGAAAGCATATTTAAGGGGAAAACCTTATTAAGGAGATCTCTAAAATTAAGCAAGCATCAAAAAAATGAGAAACAGATAGTATGCAGGTGGTAAGAACGGCAGAAGAAGCATTTATATTAAATCCACCAGAGATTACTCAGACAGCATGGAAGGAGGTGCAGAAAATATATAGATATTTGTCCTTAACAAATGCAAAAAATAAACCATTTTTTTAAAAACAGATATTTTGAGGAAGGAGAACAGATGGGTCACCTTTTGGTAACGATAGCTCGAGCTCAGCAGGACCCTACTATTATTTCTGCGAGGGTGGTATTGTATATGACACACCTTCTATAGTGCAAATGTTTGAAGATTTTTATACAGATCTAAAAGGGACTATGATATCGAATTCATCTGCTCAATTTTTAGCAACACTTAAGTTCCCAAAATTAAAACATACAGATAGACTAATGCTGGATGCCCCTCTGTCCTTGGAAGAGTTAGAATTGGCAGTCTAACAAATACATAATAATAAGGCACCCGGACCAGATGGTCTCCCAGGCAAGATTTACAAAAGATATGGGCAGATTCTTTTGCCTGAACTTTTGTGAATATTTGAGGAGGCTATTCAAAAATATAAACTGCCTGTTTCAATGTCAGAAGCAACAATAATAGTAATTCCTAAACCTGGGAAGGACCTGCTTCAGCCAGAGTCTTATCGCCCTATTTCCCTTCTTACGGCAGATGTTAAAATTCTGTAGAGACTTCTTGCTAATAGGCTAAATGCATTCCTGGCCTAATCCACACTGATCAATCAGGCTTTATACCTAATAGAGCAGCAGTTACAAATATTAGACAATTGTTTTTGAATATTGATTATGCAATTGCCGGTAGGTAATATTTGCCACAGAGCAATCCTTTCCTTGGATGCTCATAAGGTATTTGACAGTGTGGAGTGGGAATATCTATGGGAAATTTTATCTGCCTTTGGTATTGGCCTAAAATTTGTGTCATGGGTCCATCTATTATATAATAACCCCACTGCTAGATTGAGAATTAATAATATGCTTTCTCAACCATTTGATCTTTATAGGGGTACCGGACAAGGCTGTCCACTGTCGCCATTATTATTTGCCCGTGGCCATTAAGCCATTGGCTCTGGTCTTCCGACAAACTACGAGGATCATCGGCTTCAGAAGAGGTGTAAGGGAGGATAAGGTGTCTCTATACGCTGATGATGCTCTGTTGTTCACAACAATGCTTAGTTGCCTTTTTAGGTTTCCAAATAAATTGAAATAAATCTGTTCTCCTCCCATTAGATGATATTAAAGATCCTCTTCCAGCTGAAGCTTATCAAATTTAAGTAACACATCATTTTAAATATCTCGGGTTGATAGTATCTAAGAATGTGACAGATTATATACCTTTTAACCTCAAGCCATCAATAGATTTATTTAAGGATAAATGCTTAAGTTGGTTTAGATTGCCGCTAACAGTTGTTGGAAGGGCAAACTTAATTAAAATGATTTGGGCCCCCCAATTAATATACATTCTTCATAATTCTCCGGTATGGGTTACATCTAGCTGAGTTGATATGGAGGGAGAAACACCAGCGTATCAAAATGACAACACTGCTGTTGGATAGAGAGGTAGGAGGGTTGGCTGTACCAAATGTTAAGCATTATTTTCTGGCCTCTCTGTTACAGCATCTGGAAGGATGAGATAAGATACAGGAGTCTGACCCAATACAAGGGATATTGCTTTCTGCATATAATATCCACTCATAGCTCTTTTGGAGGCCAGACACCTGAATCAACCTTCTAATTTCTACACAGGAAAGTTATTAGATAAAATATAGCAAACAGTGAAGAACATTACAGGTATTCAAGGTTTCACTGACTACACTCCCATATGGTATAATAGGGAATATGGCAAGTTGAAGGGTTTTGAATTGTGGTAAAATAAAGAGATACGGTATATGGTACAATTGTATGAAAATGCTTTTAAATTATTTGATCAACTGTGTGGGGAATTTGATCTCCCATGTCAGAGGTTTTTTCAGTACCTCCAGTTAAGACATGCCATCCAGTCTCTAACTCGTGCACATACATTGCAATATAGCAGGTCCACTATTTTCTCTATACTTCAGAGTAGTGATACTAAGAAAGGTCTTATTTCCCAATTTTATTCCACTCTTCACTCTAAGTTTCAAACATTGGTGGCTGTTTCAGCTAAAGAACAGTGGTCCAAAGATTTGGGACCTGTAACAGAACACCAGTGTGAGATAGTGTTGTCTGCATTCTCACAGGTTAGCTTATCCCCCACCCACAAACTCACACAGTTATTTTTTCTGCATCGGACATACCACACTCCAGAAAAACCATTTGCTTGGCATCGTAGAGAGAATCCCTTTTGTCCTAAAGGTAACAGTGGCCCTGCCACCTTGATCCACATGATGTGGAGATGCCCAAAACTCTGCAGATACTGAAAAGAGGTTCTGGCTATTATAAGATCCATCTTTTAGGTTACCTTAGCAGAAGATCCAGGGATATGTTTATTGAACATGTTGGATGAGGCTACTTTACCAGAAAATATATATGTCCCTATCACTCGGTTGTTATTTGAAGCCCCACAAATGAATTGCCCAAAAATGGTTATCCCCCTATTCCCCCATGCTGGAGGAACTGAAGACACAAATAAATAATACTATATCTAAAGAAAAGCTAATCTACCAACACAGAAATTGCCCAAACAAATTTGAAAAAAATTGGAATAGGTGGCTTGCTACCTCGGGTTTAGCTCCGACTTCATTAATTCTAAATAGATTATTGTCTTAAAAGAGGGGGAGACTGGCTGGTGTGTACTATATTGGAGGGTATGTAGGTATTAATGGTGATCAGACAGTTATTATATTGCTTTTGGCTGTGTGAAATATATGTTGTATTTAGAATGCAAGGCACTGAGTGTGTGTTTTTGTTTTGTTTTGGTGTTTAGTAAATTTATATTGGGCTTTCTTTTTGGTTATGTATATGAGTGATTTAAGAAGGTATTTGGATAAATAATTTCAAGACGGCTTACAATTATATTGACATTTAATTGTAACCAAGAAATTGGATTGGCCGATTGTTGGTATTGTAAGATAAATGTTTAAAAATGAATAAAAATGTATTGGAAAAAAAATTGATTCTCGTTGAATTCAATGGGGTTTGCATTAAAGTGCGCAATTTTTGGAATTTACCCCTAACTGTGAATACTACACAAAGTCCAGAAAATTACCACAATATTTGTCCAAAAGATCATAATACCTTTTAAAAAGAATTTTGAAGGATGACATATACTGGCTTGAAAGAGGAGGAGAGCCAGTTTCTTGCATTTAACATTGGTCACAATTTGCTGTGTGCTGTCAAAATGGGAAAAAAGTTACATCATAGGAACCCCATACTAATGCTGGAAATGCCAAACAGGTTGAGAAAGTCAATGTGGATGAAAAATGCATCAGAAATGCATTATTTTCCTCCATAGGCTCAGCTCTGGTCATCCGTGAGGGCAGTGTTCTTTGAAGCTTGCCATATAATTCCAGATATATGGGTTTCAGAACAAATTTTAAATCTGGTCCTCACTATTCTGCTATAAATACTGCACATCAGTTCCTTTAACTTTAAAAGCTTCCTTTAACTTTACAAATAATAGGAAATGAACTAGATGAATAATAAATAGAAACAGTTATTAACCATTCTTGGTAGGTCATAGCACAAATAGTAAATAACATTAAAAATTATTTTGTTTATAACGTAATACTAGCTGTTAGTACAGTATGGCTTAAAACCTTTTTTTTATTGTTCAATATTTTTGTTTAAATTTTCAGGAAGAACAGAAAAAAAGGGCAAGTGTCAACCATACAGTAGGACATAGGAAGCAGAGTCATATGTATGGGTACCAATGGAATACCAATAATAACAAACACGTGTAAACAAAGTAATTCATTTCAATGGTTGAATTCAAGGTTTGGAGGATCATCTGACACCCTCGGACACCCCAACTGGGAACAAGCTGTGTCGTGAGGGGAAGACAATTCAGCCAACCTTTAATCTCTCGTGTAGGTATTTTGTAGATCAATAAGGAACAAAAGTGATACAGTCAAACAGCGGTCCTTAAATGGACAGAAAAGTAAACAGGTAGCACAACAGTAACCGTGCATTTTTAACACCTAGGGCATTATGTGTACATGTAGCTCTTAGGTACTTATCAAGTATCGCAAGGTAACACCCAAAGCCCAGACATCTGGAGCATGTAGGGAGTGCTTAAATTGCCTCAGGCAGCATAATAAGTAAGCAGAGCTTACACACTGTAATGAGATAATCACAGTAGGAGAGCCTACTGGGGTGCAATAGTTAATTCTGGGAAGTTGACTACCCATAGGTGGCAGCCGTGGTATAGAAAGAAAAAAGTAGTGAAGGAAAGCTAAGAAAGTGGTGAGAAAGAAAGTAAAGAAAGGAGGGGGAATCTCTGGTGTCACTAGATTGAACCTAGTGGGCCATATCAATATGCCACAAGGTGATGATATATATTATGGGAGTAGAAAAGATTTGTCAAAGTTGGGTGGAAGGAACTGTATCACCCATGGGGACCAGAGGGCTTCATATTTGGCTACCCTATCAGAGATGACACTTCGATTTTTGCAAAAATCATGGGTTGTGTGACCTTATTCTTCACTGACTGAATACAAAGGTTAAGGGTCTTCCTCGACTTGGCGATAATTTGTTTAGCTTCCGTTGTGACCTGTAGGAGGAGTTTAAATTGGTGATGTGTTAAGTCTGGTGGCTTTAGGTTTAATAGTGCTATAGATGGATCTGGAGATAGGGTCGTATTGAATAGGATATATTTACTTACTTTGCTCTGCCATCCATGTTTCTCACTCACATTGATTTTGGGAATAATGATTGTCGACTCAGTTCTGCAGTCTGTGCCCTTGCTAAATGGTCACCTTTTTGTGACATCATCATGTTGCTGCAGTCTTCTGGATCTTTAGAGGTCCTCGCCACCGGACAGCCAGAATAAAGTGTCCATGTCACCCAGGCACTTATATTGACATCCAAAGAAGGACCCTCCTCCTCTGTGTTTAGCGCCTAATGTTGTGATTAGTTGGGGGGTAGATCATTCCAAGAGTTCAGCTTTAAATAGTACCTCCTTAGAGAGGTTGCCTTTCACACCATATCTGTGCTTCCTAGCCTCCTATTTTTTTCTTATTTGTAATACCTCTTGATTCATGTCTTTTACCTTCCCTACATGATATTCATTGTAATTGCTCTTTGTACCTGCCCTCTCCCTTGCACTCCTCTAAACAACTATTACATGTGCTGAAGCTTTTGCTGCTTCATTTCTCTTTTCTAAGCTGCTGTTGTCAACAGGAACTTGAACATTTTTACAGGCAATGTATTAAAGATGTGGCTAAGTATTGCCCAGGGTACTGGGCCCAGTCACAGCTATGATTTCTACAACCCCTATTGACTGTCAGTTTGTGATTGACGTGTATATGGTGTAGGCATGTAGTAATGTTGCACTCATAAAGAGACATCAACTTATTCTGCAACTATCATGCCTCCGAAATACACGTGTTACGTGGAAAGCAGAAAACACAAATATCTATTTTTGGCTCCTTTGAAGAAAGTTTTAATAAATTTGAATTGTTGAGATTATTGTTGCTATGGTATTATTGCATTACTAAGAGGTTAGGCTGAAATAAAGTTTGGTACATCAGACACAGATGTTATCCCGCAAACATAGATGGTGCTTCAGAGACAAAGCTGGAAAGACAAAGTCAATTGAGATTAGTCATTTGGTGTAAACACTAGTTTGCTGTTCCAGTTTTCTTTCAATAAAGTATATGTAACTGCTAACAATTAACTTCTTTTATTCACACCCTTTTAGACTGTTAAATATACAATTGGAAGCATTTTGTTATATATATCTAGAACAATTAGTGCAAAAAATGATTACCAAAATAGTAGAGGGAAAGCTGTTCTGTGGTCCTCTCCTACTGTGACAACATGTAGATAGATAGATAGATAGATAGATAGATAGATAGATAGATAGATAGATAGATAGATAGATAGTTACATAGATAGATAGTTACATAGATAGATAGAGTAGCATGTGAGTATTATCACCCTAGGACAGGAAGCATATTACTGGCAAGATCACCAGGTGAACAGAGATAAAACCAGAAAAAAATGAATTGCTGTCACTACATAAGGAATTGTAAGTTTTTACTTGCTCAGTCATCATGGAAAGGGACCCCTAAACATCCTGCAATCTTTTATTGCTGTCATAGTAATATAAAAACAATGGAGGGGGACTTAATGATACATGTGAAGGGCATAAAAGTAAGTAAGACTTGCATCACTCTACAAAATGAATTAAAATGACTCTAACCCCCCCACCCCAAAAAAAGTATATATATACAGTACCTTCTGAAATACTGTACATTTATTAACCATCTGTGCTGTTAGTTTTTAATACAAATATTTCCTGTAATAGAAAGTACCTGGTGATCCTGCCATTCTCTGTGCGTTCCCCTTCCTGGTGGCAATGATCTGCAGGCTCATAGCTTACATCTGCAGTGCCACCACAGTGTGCATGCTCCCCATTTAGCTAATTAAATCAGCCTTGTATTACAATACATCTTACATGGCTTATTACATGATCACATGATCAAGGTTTTCATCATTGCAGCACTGCCCAGGTTGGGGGTTGAGCTAAATCACAGCGTGTCATATGTCATGTGATAACAAACCCAAAATAGTCACCAGCACACCAGGGATCTCCAAAAATGGGACCAAACTTTTATTAGCGATCACATCATTACAGCAGAAATCAACATTTCGGAGCCACGCAGGAAACCTTCAAGCCTGAAGCATTGGGATTAGTATGTTTACATGTCATGTGATGTCACTTTAGCTATTAACACCCTCCCTTCCATGCCATTCAGAGCAGAGTGCGGTGGAAGTCAGATATGTACTATGCCTCCTAGGCAGATCAGATGCATGATTGACAGTGCACTCTGCTCAGAATGGGGAAGGGGGGAAGTGTGAAAGATAAAGTGACATGTGATGCCCCGTGGCTTAGCTCCGCACACTCCGGGATGTCCTGTGGTGAAAAAAGGAAGAGCAATTACCTGACCAATGGAGAAAATAGAAAAAAAAGTTAAAAGTTACCTGATTTTTGAAGCTATGTGTTCTCACATTTGTGGCTGTCGCTGTGCTTACCTATACAAGTGGGCAGGTAAATATGTTAAACTGTTAATAAACCCAGGACCCTGCATTCACTATATCTGGCCTTCCACACTACACAGAACATGGAAATGCAATAGTTTTAGTAAATATAAACTGCTAAATACCATTTCTTATCAGCACTATATAGCAGTTTTGTGACTTCTATCAGTGTCTGGTTAAAGCTTGTAGGAGGAGTTTTTATATCCCCACGATTGTTCTATCAGGCTGCAGGACTCCTGACCCTCTGTCTGGACAGTGCTGATTGGCCCTGTGCTGATCATATGCGCTCTCCCAAGAAAAAAACAACAACTCTCTAGCAATACACACCAAACTGAGCATGTGCAGCCCATGTGCAATCCCCCTGACCCTACCCAGACAATCTCTATGGTAAGTAATGGGTGGGTCTCCCACACCTCCTCGCCTTTCTCACTCCTCCTCCTTCCCTGCTTCCCTGCTCATTTTCCTTAATTTTTCTCCTCCCTTCTTGCCTTCCCATTCCCCCCTCCCCCCACCATCTCATATTCCTTATGGGGTGTTTATTTGTAAAAGTATTTTGTTTGTGCTACATATCTGATGTATTGCATCTGGCGTTAGATGTTATTCTAATATCTTTGAATTTCAATAAACACATATACCATACTTTTTATCACTGGCATGGATTCGGACGAAGCACTAAAAAGCAAAATGTCTTAATCCTGCATGTGTATCTTTTGTGAACAATTAGCTGATTGTGTGTTATACACAGGGCCACCATCAGGGGGGTACGGGCAGTACTATTGTAAGGGGCCGCAGCGAGGGCTATCTTTATTATTGATTGGAACATCGGCAAAAATTTCCTTAGGGCCCCCTCATAACTGTCCCACTCCTCCCACCCAATACTCACCTGAGCAGCATCTCCATCCAGCGATGTGCACGAGAGCCTCGACTCTCCGGCGACTCTCCCTCTTCATTGGCAGAGACATCGGCTCTCGCTGTGGTTAATCACAGCCAGTGAGCCAAAGAGGAGAGAGAGGGGCGGAGCTGAGCCAAAGCTCTGTGTGTGAATGGACACGCAGAGCCATGGCTCGGTAGCGAGCCTGCTTGCGTGCCCCCATTGTAAGCTACTTGATCTGGGGGCACTCGGTAGGCGGGAAGGGCTAGTAGCGCCAGTGGGGGACCTGAGAAGAGCAGAATCAAGACTGCTCTGTGCAAAACCATTACTCAGAGCATGTAAGTATAACATGTTATCTATTTTATTTTTTAAAAAGAAAGCCTTTCAGAAGCACTTTAATAATGTAAACATATGTAACTGGTCCACGCTCACTGATTGTTCCAGGTTCATTGATTAGTTGCTAGAGGTTACTACACGTCCTTACTGCTCACTAGTTGGTTGCTGCACACATTGCCTCTCAGTAATTGGGTCGCTAGAGATTACTGCACACATTACTGCTCACTGATTGGGTTGCTATAGGTTACTGCACACATTACCACTCACTGACTGGGTTGCTAGAGATTACTGCACACATTACCACTCACTGATTGGGTTGGTAGAGATTACGGCACACATTACCGCTCACTGATTTGGGTTGCTAGAGATTACTGCATACATTACCGTTCACTGATTGGGTTGCTAGAGATTACTGTACACCATTACTGCTCACTGACTGGGTTGCTAGAGATTACTGCACACATTACCGCTCACTGATTGGGTTGTTAGAGATTACTGAGCACATTACCACTCACTGATTGGGTTGCTATAGGTTAATGCACACATTACCACTCACTGATTTGGTTGCTAGAAATTAATGCACATATTACTGCTCACTGAATTGTTTGCTAGAGGTTACTGCACACATTACCGCTCACTGATTTGGGTTGCTAGAGATTACTGCACACATTATTGCTCTCTGATTGGGTTGCTAGAGGTTACTGCACACATTACTGTTCACTGATTGGGTTGTTAGAGATTACTGCACACATTACCACTCACTGATTGGGTTGCTATAAATTACTGCACACATTACCACTCACTGATTTGGTTGCTAGAGATTAATGCACACATTACTGCTCACTGATTGGGTTGCTAGAGATTACTGCACACATTACTGCTCACTGATTGGGTTGCTAGAGATTACTGCACACATTACTGCTCACTGATTTGGTTGCTAGAGATTAATGCACACATTACTGCTTACTGATTGGGTTGCTAGAGATTACTGCACACATTACTGCTCACTGATTTGGTTGCTAGAGATTACTGCACACCATTACCGCTCACTGATTGGGTTGCTAGAGATTACTGCACACATTACTGCTCACTGGTTTGGTTGCTAGAGATTAATGCACACATTACTGCTCACTGATTTGGTTGCTAGAGATTAATGCACACATTACTATTCACCGATTGGGTTGCTAGAGATTACTGCACACATTACTGCTCACTGATAGGGTTGCTAGAGATTATTGCACACCATTACCGCTCACTGATTGGGTTGCTAGAACTGAACTGCACACATTGCCACTCACCCAGTTTTTTGCTAGAAGTTACTGCACATTACTGATTACTGTAACTCACAGTGTCCCCCCTCTGTAAGCTCCAGTGAAAATGGGTGAAGGAGAAAAGTCCACACAGTCCGCTCTGCTGACTGGAGAAGGGGTGGGGCCAAGTGGGGGAACACTGAGCCTCTCTTCCTCACTTCATGTAACAGCCGCTCTGGTGCCACTGCTGACATATAGAGAATCTGAATGAGCTGGCTCTGGCACATACAGCCCACAGCTTGCCTCTCCCCTGTCACACAGTGTGGCCGCATGTATCAACCGGCCAGGAGGGCAGAGAATCGGCTGCGCCCGATACACCTGAAAAAATATTTGTGGGCAGCGTGGGCTTAAGCAGGGGCAGTTGCCTTGAGCCCCCAACAATGATTGGACCCTGGGAAGCTGCCCCTTTTGCCCCACGGTAAAGATGGCCCTGGACGCAGCGTCTCAAGGGTCCCGGTGCCACAGCCTTTCATGAGTGGTCTTTAACATTGGAGTCAATGGGAGGGGGTCACCTGGTTTGGGGACATCGTTCTCCTGAACCATAGCCAATAAAAATACCAAACTTGGGTCACATCGAGAGGAGCCCCTCGGCAACAACTGGTCCAGTTTGGGATCTCCAGCACCTATGGTTCGGCCATACCCGGTCACCAAATTGAGTGGTCATTGACCGGCAATTGTCGGGTGAATTTCAGACTTAACATTGGAGTCAATGGGAGGGGGGCACCCGGTGTGGGGACACTGTTCTCCTGAACCATAGGCAATATAAATACCAAACTTGGGTCACATGGAGAGGGCCCGTGGACCACAAGTTTGGCCCAAGTTTGGTATCTCCAGCACCTATGGTTAGGCACGAGGTCTTATTGCAAGCATCGGGTGAGGTTGTGCTATCTGTGCACTGTTTTTTTTTACTGTAGTCTAAGGACACCAGTGCAGGCATGGGGGGGGGTGGAGCGGCAGCCAGTACAGATGTAGGGGGCCCCAACAGGACTACAGGAGGCCCTATGATACTCTTCTGGTCCCCCCATGGTGTCCCCCTGTGTCCTCCACCCCGCACAGTGTCCTCCCTTCCCCCACCCATGGTATCTCCCATGTCCTCCACCCACCATGGTGTCCCCCTGTGTCCTCCACCCACCATGGTGACCCCCTGTGTCCTCCACCCCCCCCAAGGTGTCCTACCCACCCCCACCCCTGTGGCCCCCTGTGTTCTCCCCCCACCACGGTGACCCCCTGTGTCCTTCATTCCCAACAGTGTCCTCCTCTCCCCCACCCATGGTGCCCCCCTGTGTCCTACCCCTGCCCCCCCCCACAGCGCCCCTCTCTGATCCCCCCATGGCATCATTCTTTGTCCCTGTCTGCACAACGTCCTTCTCTGTCCTCGTTACACACTGCGTCCCTCTCTGTCCCTGGCATCCCTCTCTGTCCTTGTTGTACTGTGTCCCTCTCTGTCCCCGGCATCCCTCTCTGTCCTCGTTACACACTGCATCCATCTCTGCCCCCAGCATCCCTCTCTGTCCTTGTTGTACAGCACGGCTCTCTGTTCTTCTCCCACAGCATCCCCTAAAAGGCAACTATGATAGGGGGCTCAGGACAGCAAGAACATGTTTACATTTGCAGTGTGGGGGAGGTAAACTCACCATAGATTAACTCTGTTTTTTACCACCCCACAACTGCACCCCACTACACATGTTGCAACAGGAATTGTACACCCTGTCACACTTAAAATAAATACTTCCTCAGTATGCCAACCTTGTGCATTGACCAAAGCAGGCAGTGAGGAGCCATTTTATTGCCTTTTCATCACCTGCTTTAACCCCTTGGATCCTACACTAGCATGCATTGGACACAGTTGTAGGGTGTTTGCAGAGTGTCCCCATTTACTTGAATGGATCATGCTTGGCAGGCTACACCTGGTAAGTGTGACAGGGTATATAATTCCTACTGCAGCTGTGCAACATGTGTACACCCCTGTCCAGTGGGCAGATTTGGTGGAATGGCCAGTGGGAAGATTTTGTGGGATGACGGGCGGGTCCTGGGGAATGTTGGTGGCCCAGGCCTAAAGCTGTGTAAGGGGCCCCAAAATTTCTGATGGCTGCCCTGGTTATACACTATGATATGTTTTTTGAATGTATTGAGTTTTGTATATGCTAGATTCTATGCAAATACTTTTAACTCCTACATTTTATTATGTAACAGAATAAAGCATATGTGTTTTATATTTACATTTCCTTTGGTATGTATTTTGTGGCACATTTAAAGTCCCTTATCTCACGCCACACATTCACATTCAGTGTGAGCAGTTGAGCTTCAATCTTTGAATTTATGCTCTTGGGATGGTGCCAATATGTAATCTCATTGGTACTCCACCCACATGAATATTACCATATGCAGTCTGACTCCAATAACTCTGTCTTGTCCAGACCTGTTTTGGAGCCAGTGGAAGAAGAGGAGGATGTGCATACAGGATCAAATAGCCTTTTTGCACAATACAGGGGATTAACCCCTTAAGTTCCACAGTGAGTATAGCAAGCATGCTTTACTGCGTATACAGACTGATTTTACTGTTGTGGGTTTAGTAACACTTTAAAGCGGAGTTCCATCCAATAGTGGAACTTCCACTTATCTGTCTCCTCCTCTTCTCCGGGGGCCACATTTGGCACCTTACAGTGGAGAGGGGGGAACAGGTACCTGCTTTTGACTGGTACCCTTCCCCACTTCTGGAAGTCCCTCAGAAATTCGGCCCCCCTTCTCATTCCTCCACCACCAGGCCAGTTAGAATGCACAGGATGATTCACACATGCTCAGTAGGGAACAAGGTGTAAAGCTGAAAGGCTTCATTGCTGGTTTCCCTTACCGGGAATGGTGACGGCAGCACCCAACAGCCGATCCGAAAATTGGCTGGGGTGCCGACATCGCGGGAACCCTGGACAGGTAAGTTTTCTAATATTAAAAGTCAGCAGCTACAGTATTTGTAGCTGCTGACCTTTAATATTTGGAAGGGGGGGACACCTCTTTAAGTAACACTTTAAAACCAGAAGACAGCAAGTGCTTAGTATCCTACATAGTTACTCAATAAGTCATTTTCAAATTAGTGCGTTTATCATTTCATGTTCCAGGAAACTTTCTCTTTTTAATTACTACTCACTAGGGGGAGAACCGCTGGGGGAATCAAGGATGGAGAAAGATCTGGGGGTCCTGATAGATGACAGATTGAGCAATGGCATGCAATGTCAAGCTACAGCTACCAAATCTGGCAGAATATTAGCATGCATAAAAAAGGGATATACTCCAGAGACAGAAACATAATTCTACCACTTTATAAAACTCTGATTAGGCCACATCTGGAGTATTCTGTCCAGTTCTGGTCACCAGTCCTCAGGAAGGATGTGCTGGAACTGGAGAGAGTCCAAAGAAGGGCAACAAAACTAATAAGGGGACTGGAGAACCTCAATTACGAGGAATGACTGCAAACACTAAATTTATTCTCGCTGGAAAAACAATGCTTGAGAGGAGATATGATAGCGATTTACAAATACCTCAATGGCGATCCCAGCATAGGAAAAAAACTATTCAGTCTTAAGGAGTGTAAGAGGACACAGGACCACACAATGAGATTGGAGGAGAAGCGGTTCAACCTTAAGTTGCATAGGGGGCTTTTCACTGTCAGGGCAATAAGGATGTGGGACTCTCTTCCACAATTGGTGGTGACTGCGGGGACTATTGCTATTTTTAAGAGACTTTTGGTTGTGCATCTTAAAAAACACAACATACAGGGATAGGAAAAATAATTATACACACTGACACATGTGCACCTACACAGATTGAACTGGATGGGCTATTGTCTTTATTCAACCTTACCGACTATAAAACTATAATTCCTCTAAATGTTTTTTAAATAAACACAAGCCGGTGTTGCAAATGCTTCCTCAGTATGCCAATCCCTTTGAGAGTTTGAGAGGAGGGATCTTCAATATCACATATGGTGTAAGGCAGCGCATGATAACAGCGGTCATTTTGGAAAGGGGAATGATTTTTTTCCCTTGCTGAGCCAGATTTAGTAAGCACCAGACCCCTTCTTCCAACATAGTTTTAGTAGGAGGGATTAAGTTTTTAAAAAAATACAAAACCATAAAACCATTTAAAAGAAAATGTATTAAAAAAAGACTATTGTAGCCAAGCTGAAATCCCAGTCTCTCTCCAGATAAGACGGATTAAAAAATCTTTCACACCACACTGTACTCTTTATGACGAACCCTGAACTAAAGATTTTAGTTTTATTTGGAGCAAAGCAAATGTCAAGGCAAAATAGTAGCATAATATGTAATCCAATGAGCTCACACAAATGGTTCAACAGTTGATCAAAAACATAAATTATGCTCACTTGAACAGTTTCACTGTTGATTAAAAAAAAGTAAATGATATAAGTGGATACTACAACACAGAAACATGTGGACACAGCTGTGGTGTCATGTGTCACAGATGGAGCTATTGCCAGCTGGCACCAGCACAGAGACAGCTACGGCCAAACAATTACAGTTATTCAGAAGAGCAAATGTACATCGAAAACACACAGAACAGATTTTTTTTTCTTTTTTAAATAAGTCAGCGTCCTATTATGCCAAGCAAGAATGCTAAATTGCTTTTTTAATTAGACAATTAAACTGTTAAGTAGTTCAGTACGTATCATTTACTCAATTAATTAAATTACTAAATTCTTAAAACATGACTTCTTTTTTATAAAGGCAGTACATCTGCACAACTTTGAAGGTAGTAATTGGTAACAAAAACATTTTCTTTTATATATAGTTTCCTACACAGTCTTTTGAGTTTATGCAGGCATAGCTGGCCTTTGTTATCTGTAACCAATGGTGTCACACAGGATTTGCATATGGGGTGTCCCCTGTGCAGTCCAATTTCTCTCTATATACTGTATGTCTTTTCAGTAGTGCAGAAGTAGGTTTTTCTGTTTACTCACCAAAATAGCCTGGCCACTATTCAATGGGATTTTTCCCTTAGATTAACCAATGAGGCGAAGCTCTGCTGATTTCCAATCATCCAATCATGTGCAAGCAAAAAAATATTTTAATTTTCCTTGCATGTGAGATTAGGTATTCTTTGCAACATTCCCTTGCAAAGTGAACCGTCTATTTGGCTTTAGTAAATCAGCCCCAATGTTTCATGCGCACTGCCAGCATCTGACTGACATCAGCAGAGTTTATTCATAAGCTGGCAGTGGACAGACTAAACTTGTCTCGGTTTAGTAATAGAAAGTGGGGTTTTTGTTGCAAGTATTTATGGAAGCCAAATGCTACATCTGGGCATCTCTTGGTCATGCAGTCATACTCTAAACTTCAGGAGTTGCTGTGGAGACCTTTACGCAGTGCCATTTACATCTAGAGTGGAGCAATAGGTCTTTCTGGCAATGCCCCTGCTGAACATAAAATGTTCAAAATGTGTTTAGTGCACTGCCCATGCCCCAGGATGACATCAGTGTGTGATGAAATGCGTCGGGTGGAGCGACGTGCTGACATCACTGAGCTTAGTATATTCCGGAAGGACAGGCTGCTACAGATGGCTGGCTTGTATACCATTTATGCAAATTTTAAAGTGCAACCTTTTTTACTACAAATAAAACATTTAAGGATTTTATGCTATGGTGAGGTTATATCTCTTTTGGGGATCTTCCGTGATGGAGTCTTCCTGAGGGCGGATTTCTTTATTTCAACATAAAGTTCCCCTAGATGAATAGTGGCCTTGGCTGAGTTTTGAGTCACAAACGATACTGACCTTCTGTAATAGGAGGTCCTTGCAAACTGGTAAGCAAGTACTCTTTAGGGTGGAGGTGTTAACTAAGGATTATGCACTTTTTTGGTGACGGATGGCGTGTATACAATTTGAAGGATTTTATTTAATCAGGACTTTTCATTCTATTTATTTTATATTTATTTTCACACTTTCTTTATTGGGACTCTATATGGGATTGTAATTAGTACTGTGTGTATCTCACAGGAGAGTTGCTGCTTCTAAGTGCAATGTTGTATGAAAATAGCGCAGTTTTTCCCTCTTTATAATTCATAACTATGAATCTACTGAGCCAAATTCAGATGCTAGTGTTATTTTTGCCAGTTGAGATTCTCTAAAAGGATTCTAGAAGAAAGAAACTAAACACTGCTCCAAAGATTGTGTCTGCCTTATGTCTGCTTTTGCTGTTGCCTGGACCCCTTAGCTTGACTCCCAGTGCCTCCAGGTTCCACCCTTCTATCTTAGTATCCCTAGTAATATTTTAACAGGGTGGATAATCGCCCAAATGATCAGACTAAGAGTAACTGTAATTTGCAGTTTGCTAAACTGGTGCAAAGTTAGAAGCAAAAATGCAAAACAGGCTCAGAATGGCAAAAACTATGCATATACAACAGAATAATGAAATGCACAAACATGTGAAAGGTGCACAAACATGGAAACCTCACAGCAATATCTATATGGTTCTACCAGGGTAACATGTAGCTGCATAGAATAGTTTCTGTTGAGAGAGTCAAGCTTAATATCACTACTTTAGTAAAACAGTACAAACCACGGCTACTTGTGATTATACTCATAGATAGCATATTCTCACAGTGAAGTCCAGGGTAGCTCTGATAACCCAGGTGAACAATTGGAGGGATCCAAGGCCCAAAGGACAAAATGTTACCCCACTGCAACTGGAGAACTCTGGTAGCAGTCATAGAGGGGCTCTTCACAGTAGCTGCATTTTTTAGAGAATCTATGTGCTATTAGGCTCTAGCCTGGATGTCTGCAAATATATTCTGACAGTGGAGGGAATCTCAGCTGGCTGCAGATCACTAGTCCAGTTTCCTCTACCTTAAGAGTTGTGGTGTCACTGAGCTGCTGAGGGAGGGAAGCATAGAAACCTATCTTTTCTGACCATTCCAGGAACCCAAGGAGTTGTGGGAAAAGTAGTTAAAGTGACATGTGCCTGCATTTGAACAAAGTGATTAAATGTGCTACATAATTTTTAAAGTAAATAGTGAAATTGCAGTCCACTCCTTTCTGGGATTTGTGCAAAATACAGCAGTCTTTCGTATGTCCATCATTTGTCTCTAATCCCTTCTATGAAAATGTTATTGGTACTATACCTCCTGGGATTTGTAGCTTAGAGGCGGCTAGTAATAATCAAATCTTCATACAAAGTCAAAGCACTACACGAGCAAGCTTTTAAGAATAAATTAAGGACGTAAATGATAATAGCTGCAAATTATTGCATTATGCTGAGATATTTTTGGGTGCCTGGAGTTCAGCTGCAGGGCCTTTACAGTCACAGATAGATAACACAATTCTAAGAAACCCATTGCATGCATTTATCTTTAGCAATCAAGGCTTAGGATCAGTGCAATGGAGAAAAGAAGAATCACTTAAAGGATAAGTTCACTTTTTAGAAAAAAATAAAAAATGTAAATTTTTTGCAGATAAAAAAATGTGCATTTATTATTATTATTATTATTTTTGAGCCTTTAAAGCATTGCACCAGCCATCAGCAGATCGCTGGCGCCATGCAGGCCTCCTCCAGATCTGTCAGAGTATCTATGTGCCTGTACATCCCATACGGGCAAGCAGATACAATTTGACAGGAAGAATCAATTAACTACCATGGCGCACCACAGGCCATGGAAGGTCATTCAGAACTACAAGCCAACAGTCACAAAGGATGTTGGGGCTTAAGTGAGCATGCGAGGGACTTCAGAGAAGACGCTGAAACTCAGAGGCTCCAACCCGCATCAGCAAACAAGAGCAATGCTCTCCCCTCCAGCTGCCATACTGAACACCCCGCAGCACCCCTCTACACGTCGAGGGACAAGCTCAGGAAGGAGGCGAGCCATCAACTCACCTTCGGCCTCCAAACACCTGGGCCATCCAAGATGGTGGCCGCAACTCTTCCATGCGGCACCACAGGAGAAGAGGAATCCATTGCAGATCCCCCCTGGCACACCAGGTAGCTGATCTCCTGCCTGCAACAGCAGTGAGTAACAACCCCTACCCTGCTATCTCCCCGGCCTCCACGGAATCGCTTCTGGGCAGGACAATGGAAGACCTGTTGCATTCTCCTATAAAGCACATTCCACACAATATGGCTAATTCTCACCAGGCCTCACCAATACCTCCGGGCCACCCCCCTGATTTGACTCTGCTATTACACAAATTCTCTGAGATGTTAGCCTCGGGCCTAGCTCACAATGCCACCTTAATCACATCATCCATAAATGCAGATTTGCAAAGCTCAGGCACCTGCATAGATGCCATTGAACAGGTGGTGGATAATATAACTGCATGAACCAACCAGAACACCACGTGCATTCAAACACTTCAGGCTCAGCTAAAAACAGCTCTCTCAAAAATTGATGACTTAGAAAACAGGAGCAGACGCTATAACTTTTGCATTAGAGGTCTCCCCGAGTCAATCTCTGATATACAAGGGAAAGCTTTCATCAAAGACATTATTCCAGACATCCCTGATTACAGACTTGAACTAGACAGGGCCCACAGGGCTTTGCAACCCCCACGCCAAGATGGACTGCCAGGGGATATAGTGGTCAAGCCACATTTTTTTGCAGTGAAAGAGGAGATAACGAGAAAATCCCATGACTTGGATAATCTAGAAATTCAGGGGCATACAGTGGAGATTTTTACTGGTTTATCTCCCACTACAATTCAAAAGAGGAGATCCTTTAAACCACTATTGGCAATTCTGGCCCAGAAGGCTTCACTTTTCGTCTGCAATTCCTCTTCAAAAACAAATCCTACAGCTTTTCAACTTTTCCGGATGGCGAAAGACTACTACTCGAACTCGGGCTCATCTCCCAGGAACTGATGCCCTCCTCCTCAGGTCCCCGCCAAGGCTCCTCAAAAAGGCCTCCACCAGGCAGTCCCCTGACCCCCATACAGAATAAACAAAAACCAAAAAGGCATTGAGATTCGGTTGCCCCATGAAACGATGACGGATGTACTTATCAGGAACTCCTTCAGGCCTTTTCTTAGGAAGGTCGCCCATTGAATATACACACCTGATTGACTTGCTTTCTCCTCTCCCAAAGTCCCTCTATCCGGGCCTCCCCCTCCCTTCCATAGACTTCCACAACTCCCCTGCCACATACTCTTAAGTTAGCATGTTCCTATATTTCCTACCAGTTGGACAATATGTCTTCTCAAAACTTTTTGTTAAAAATAAGTGGGAGATCACTGATGGTTCTTCAGTTACCTAATGTCACGCCCCTGGTGGTGTAGTCTGGCTTGAGCAGGGAGCAACCACTCTTGCGCACCTGATTTGGGAACCCCTGGTAGAGCAGACAGGTGGTTCAGGAGTACAGGATGGCACGAGGGCTGAACTGTTCACTGGTGGTAGCGTGAGGTGTCCCTCAGACAGATACGTAGAGAGGTGGTACAGGCTGGGTCGGCAACTGGCTGGCGGTGTGCTACAGAAGGCAGAGGCAGAAGAGTAGTCCTGTCCAAGCAGAGTTTGTAATCAGGCGGGCGGCAAAGGTACAAGGGCTCAGACAGAAGAGTGGTCGTGGATAGCCGGGGTAAGTGCAGGCAGAATCAGGTAAAGCCGGGTCTTCAGGATGCAGGAACAGATATTCAGGTGCTTCAGGTACACTAAACACTGTAGAACGGACAGCACCGGCTGCATGGTGCTGCCTGTTCAAATAGTCCATATGGCGCCAATGTTTGCGCACACCTGCCGTGTGCACACATGCGCGCGCCTGCACGCAGGCATTCCGGCCAGATTTCCAGAAGTGTCAGCAGTCGTTTCCTGACATTGCCCCCCCAAGGGGCAGCCTCTGAATGCCCAGGCGGGTGCCACCTTCAGACTGCTTCCTTTTAAATGTGGTGATCAGATCTTCTGCGTGGATATGGGCTTCTGGCTCCCAAGAGTTCTCTTCGGGCCCATAACCTTTCCACTTTACTAAGTACTGCAGAGAACTGCCCCTCTTCCTGAAGTCCAAAATGGCTTCAATTTCGAACTCTTCCTGCCCATCTATCAAAATGGGTGCTGGTGGAGTAGTTGCTCTGTTCGGCAAAGGATCAGGGGTCACCGGTTTCAGTAATGTGATGTGAAAGACTGGATGGATGCGTAAGGAAGAGGGAAGATCAAGTTTGTATGCCACCTGATTAATCTTTTTCTTTACTGGAAAGGGACCAATGAATCTCGGCCCCAATTTCTTTGATGGGAAGCCCAACTTTAGGTTCTTTGTAGACAACCAGACCTGATTGCCTGGTTGAAGGTCTCCACACCTCTTCCTGTCATATGCTTTTTTGTCATGTTCCTGGGTTTTAGAAAGTGTCTCCTGCAGGAATTTTCTTTTTTCATCAAGAAACTTGGTGGTTTCGTGTACAGCTGGTACCACACTTTCAGCTGATAGATTTGGAAAGGAAGTGGGATGATAGCCGTAGTTTGACCAGAATGAAGACTGTTTAGTAGCGGAATGGATGGAGTTGTTATAGGCAAATTCTGCCAAAGGTAACAATGTGACCCAGTCATCTTGAGAGACGGGTGAGAAGCAGCGGCGATATTGCTCCAGAGTTTGGTTCGTCCTTTCGTTCTGGCTATTGGTCTGAGGATGGTAGGCTGAGGAGAATGAGAGTTCAATTTCCAGGGCAGAACAGAGGGCTCTCCAGAACCGCAAAGTGAATTGAAATCCGTGGCCCGGGAATTCCATGTAGACGGCCTATCTCCTTTATGAAGATTTCTGCTGCCTCAGCAGCATTGGGGGTACCCTTCATAGGGAGGAAATGTGCCATCTTCGTCAGTTGGTCAATGAAAAAATAGCGTTGTATCCGTTGGCTGGGGGCAACTCAACAATAAGGTCCATTGACATGTTGGACCAAGGACTTTCAGGTATTGGAAGTGGGTTTAGTAGGCCCCAAGCTCTGGTCTTACTGGTTTTGTTCCTAGCATAGATAGAGCAAGAGCCAACATATCTCTGACAATCCTCTGCGGCTAATGGCTACCAAAAGGAGCGTAGCACAAGCTCAGTGGTTTTCCCAGTGCCGAAATGTGCTGATAACTTGTAGTCATGACAAAGTCTTAAGACAGCAGGGCGCTGTTCCTTTGGCACAAAGATTTGGTTGCCATGCCACCACAAACCGTCCTTCAACAGTAATCTGTGATCGGATGGCCCTGGGGAGCCAGAGAGGGTTCACCGGATTTGTGGGAGCAGGTCTTCCTGGGATAATAGGAAATTCCTTGAATGAAGGATGGTGTCTGGAGAGACAGGAGTTCCGGATTCACAAAACATCTGAAACAAGGCATCCGGCTTGACATTCTTCAACCCAGGCCTGTACATATTGTGAAATTGAAATTGTGAAAAGAAGAGTGCCCAGCGTGCCTGACAGGGTTTCAGTCTCTTAGCAGTCCTGAGGTACTCTAAAGTTTTGTGATCGGTGTAGATCAGAATGGGATGCATAGCCCCCTGCTTTTAGGGCGGACTTGATGGCCAGTAACTCCCTGTCTTCCACGTCGTAGTTCTTCTCCGGCGCTGAGAGTTTGCGAGAGAAGAATGCAATGGGATGAAGTAGAGTCCACTTCCAGGAGGTATGGTAGCATTGAGTCCGGATGCTTAAGTATGGGTGCAGAAGTGAGGAGTTTTTTAATGTCTAAAAGGCTATTTGTGCCTCTTTTTGTCTAAACCTTGCTTAGTGAGTTGCGTGATTGGGGCTATGATGGTAGGGAACCCCTTGATGAATTTTCTTTAAAAATTAGAAAAGCCCACAAAGCGATGGACCCCTTTTTTATCCACTGGTGCTGGCCAATCTTGAATGGTTGAGACTTTTTGTGGGTCCGGTAACAGAAAGGATAAGGCCAAGAAACTGGATACTAGAATGCTCGAAAGCACACTTTTCTGCTTTGGCATACAATCTGTGTTGCCGGAGGCGACTCAAAACACGGTTGTAGGCCCCACGGAGATCCAACTTAGTAAACACTGTAGCTGACCCCAGACTTTGAAAGAGTTCCGTAAATAAGGGTAAGGGGTAACGTTTTTTAACTGTTATCTTATTTAGATCTCTGTAATCAATGCAAGGACGCAAAGAGTGGTCTTTCTTTTTGACAAAGAATATGCCAGCTCCGGCAGGAGATGTGGAAGGCCGGATAAACCCTTTCTCCAGGTTCTCATCTAGATAGGCCTTGATGGCCGATAGTTCAATTTCAGACAACGGGTATATTTGGCCAAAAGGTACCTCTGCCCCCGGTAAAAGTTTAATGGGGCAGTCATAAGGCCTGTGTGGAGGTAATTTTTCAGTCCCCTTTTTGCTAAACATGTCCAGGAAGTCATGGTAGGCTGGAGGTACAGCTTGACGGGTTTCCGGATCAGGTTTCAGAGTCCAAACTTAGCAGGGTAGGACCGACTTCCTGGGTTGGATGTAGGCAATGATGGGAACAGTATGCAGATGGGAACTGGATATTCCTGGTAGACCAGTTAATGTGGGGGCTATGTGCCTGGAGCCAGGGTAGGCCAAGGATGATGGGAAAAAGTGGCGATGTGATGGCATCCAAGATCAGTAGTTCTTGATGACCGCCAGCCATCGTAGCAGGTATTGAAAAAGTCTTGTGTGTGACCACGCCGGATTTGATGGCAGTTCCATTGGCTAGGCGGATGGTCATCTTGTGCACCTTGGGGCGCAGAGGCATCTGGTTTAGTGCTGCAAAGGTTTGATCCACGAAGCAGCTACACGCCCCGGAATCAATAATTGCTGGTACCAGGATATTCCCTCCGGGAAGCTGCAAAGAGATGGAGAGAGTCAAATGAGAAACGTTACTGATGATAGGAGATTCTTCCTTGCTGACCCTGGAATGCCACTTACCAGACTTGGCTGGACAATTTCTCACCATGTGCTCAGAATCTCCACAATACAGGCACAGGTTGTTGGCACGGCATCACTGTCTCTCTTCTGGTGTAAATGACGGATGGAGGAGCCCAATTTGCATTGGTTCAGGGTGGTCAGCGGAAGCAGAAGCAGACGTTGCAGAGGTAGAGGGGACTGGAGCAGGGTAGCTGAGCACAAGGGGCATCATCCACGTAAGATGCGTGGTCCCAGAAGTTCCAGAGAATCTCTCTGCCCGGCGTTCCCTGAGGCGCCAATCTATCTGGATTGCCAGGTTAATAAAGGCGTCTGGGGTTTGGGGTACACCGACACGGGCCAGCTCAACTTTCAATGACTCTGATAACCCCAGGCAGATCTGGTATCAGAGCGCCGTGTCATTCCATGCTGTGTCTGCACTCCAGCATCTGAATTCAGCAACATAATCCTCGGCAGTCCGGTGGCCTTGCTGGAGAGTATGTAGCGCGGCTTCCACTGTGGCAGCTTGGTGAGGATCATGATATAGGCGGGCCATGGCATCAAAGAATTAGGTTAGGGTGGAGGCCTCTGGTGCTCTCTGTTCCCATAGCCGACGGGCCCAAGACTGGGGTTCACCTTGCAGAAATCAAATTACTAGTCCCACCTTTGTGGCTTCTAAGGATAAAGTGTGTGGTTGCAATCCAAAATTGATCTCACAGGAATTGCGGAAAGCCTGAAACTTGCTGCTATCCCCCGCAAACTATGGAAGAGGGACCTTGGGCTCCGATGGAAGGGCCATTTTGGTGTGTGCAGAAGCTTGTCTGGCCCCAGGAGCCGCAGGTACAGAGAGCTCTCGCACTTGTTCTTCCAGCCAGGTATAGCCTTCTTGCAGGTTTTTAACTGCCTGCATAAGACCTGCTAGGTGGACACACATTTCTTCCATGGCAGAGGGTGCTCCCTGTGCAGACTCGGACATGGCTGTCTGTTACTGTCACGCCCCTGGTGGTGGAGTCTGGCTTGTGCAGGGAGCAACCACTCTTGCACACCTGATTCGGGAACCCCTGGTAGAAGAGACACGGTTTTAGTTAAAGTTTAACACATAGTATCCAGATGCTTGTAGAACAGTAGTATGGTTTCTCCCGGTTTTAGTTAAAGTTTAACACACAGTTTCCAGATGCTTGTAGAACAGTAGTATGGTTTCTCCTGGTTTTAGTTAAAGTTTAGCACACAGTTTCCAGATGCTTGCAGAACAGTAGTATGGTTTCTCCCGGTTTTAGTTAAAGTTTAACACACAGTTTCCAGATGATTGTAGAACAGTAGTATGGTTTCTCCCGGAGGGACGTGTTCGGT
>BLSH010210597.1:106324-118811 GCA_018402905.1 Glandirana rugosa | reverse complement strand
GTGTGAGAAATAACCTGTTAACATATGACAATTTTGTGAAAAAAAAAAACAAAAAAAAAACTTCATTTTGCAAAGAATTGTGGGAAAAAATTACAACTTAAAAAAATTCACCATGCCTCTTACTAAATACCTTGGAATGCCTACTTTCCAAAAAGGGGTCATTTGGGGGGTATTTGTACTTTCCTGGCTTGTTAGGGTCTCAAGAAATGAGATAGGCCGTCAATATATCAAGTGTGATCAATTTTCAGTGATTGGCACCATAGCTTGTAGACTCTATAACTTTCACAAAGACCAAATAATATACACAAATTTGTTTTTTTTTTACCAAAGATATATAGCAGTATAAATTTTGGCCAAAATGTATGAAGAAAAATTACTAATTTGCAAAATTTTATAACCGAAACAAAGAAAAATTATTTTTTTACAAAATTTTCGGTCTTTTTTTAATTATAGCGCAAAAAATAAAAAAGCCAGCGATGATTAAATACCACCAAAAGAAAGCTCTATTTGTGTGAAAAAAAGGACGCAAATTTCATATGGGTACAATGTTGCATGACTGAGTAATTGTCATTCAAAATGTGAGAGCGCTGAAAGCTGAAAATTGGTCTGGTTAGGAAGGGGGTTTAAGTGCCCAGTGGTCAAGTGGTTGACAACCAAACTTTCAATGAAATTCCAATACCTATAATTTAATAGTTATTAGTTAGTTATTATTTCAAATATTCTTAGTTTTTTCCAATTTTCAGATTTCCGAATTTCCGAATTTCGGATTTTCGTCTGCTCCCATTGCCGAATTTCCGAATTACCGCAATTGCCGAATTACCGCGAATTTCCGAATTACCGCAATTGCCGAATTACCGCAAATTTCCGAATTACCGCAATTTCCGAATTTTGAATTTCCGAATTTCCAAATTACGATTTTTTTGAATTTCCGAATTTCTGAATTTTTTGAATTTCCGAATTTCCGAAAAACGAAAAAAACTATTTTTTTTAGCCATGCACAAGTCTAGTCTGTGATGCTGGCTGTATACACCTGTCTGTGATGCTTGCTGTATACTCCTGACACTATGGGTGGAATACAGGGGACGGAGTGGTTGGATTATATAAGGGTGGGCTTATGAGAAGTGGGAAGGGTGAAAAAGGAAGGGCGGGGTCTGGCGCCCCCCATCCTAAAACTTCACCAGCCACCACTGATCCCTAGCAAAACTAGAATCCACCAGGTTATTGCTAAACCTTGCCCTAACTTCAAATGCTGAAAAACATCAAATGGCAGAATGGGCACTTCTAAATAAAGACAAAATGGGATCCCAACTTGCATCTAAACTAACCCCGAAGCTTCACATTTATTCTCTCCCCAAATCCAAATCCCTCACAGGGTCCTTAACCCAGAACCCTAAACTAATTCTAGAAGCATTCCATACTTTATACTCTAAGCTTTACTCTAAAGACTGCCCCAACTCTTCACATAAATTAGATATCTTTTTGCGGGATATACCCATACCTAGCCTCAAAGACTCTCATCCACCCGTATTAGACTCCCCAATCCTAGAGACTGAAATACAGAGTGTAATTAAGGAATTACATAATGGCTCTGCTCCTGGTCCTTACGACTTCTCGATTCCCTATTACAAAATGTTTCAAGATGTCCTCTCTCCTTATCTGGCCAGTTCTTCAGTTCCCTGAGAGGGGGCTCACCCCTAGACTCTACAGCCAATCTTGCCTATATTTCTGTTATCCCTAAACCAGGCAAGGACTCCAGCGAAGTCGCAAATTACAGACCGATTTCACTGATTAATAATGATTTGAAAATAATGACCAGAATTCTATCAAACCGGCTAACTTCCTTTATAGGCTCCTACATCCATGAGGACCAGGTGGGCTTCATACCGCGCAGACAGGGGCCAGATCAGATAAGGCAGGCAGTGGATATCATATCCCTTATGAAATCAGGCTGGGATGGAGGACCCCCAAGAAGGATTTCTTCTGTCAATAGACCTTCAGAAGGCTTTTGATACTATCTCTTGGCCTTTTTTGTTCTCTATTCTCAAAAAATGGAACTTCGGCCACAATTTTCTTAGAATCCTAGAAGCACTTTACTCTCATCCCATTGCACAAGTAAGACTACAAGAACAGACACTATTCGAGCACTTTTCCCATAGAGAGGTGCACAAGACAGGGGTGTCCTCTATCCCCCTTACTATTCACAATAGCTATAAAAACCCTAGCTATAGCTATCCAGATTCATCCTGACATCCGCAGAGTTTTTTGTGGCCCAGCGTCCCACAAATGCGCATTATTTACTGATGACATTCTCCTCTTTGTGACATCCCCACTCATCTCGACCCCTAACATTACCCTTCTACTCCACAATTTTGGTCAGGTCTCTTGTCTGTGTGTAAATATGACTAAATCCATAGCCCTGAATGTATCAACCCCCTGTCTCTAGTAGACCATTTGAAGAGCTATTTCCCCTTCGCCTGGAGCGACACCTCCATACCCTACTTAGGTATCCATCTCACGAGTTCAACCGACCTCTTATATAAGCACAATTACCCCCCTAATTAAAAAAACTGCTAGCTGACCTTTCCCAATGGTCCTTGCATAAGCTATGCCCCCCTAAGTCCCGACCCGCTATCCTCTCTCCCAACAATATCACACTCAATTTTGTTATGTGACTCTCTGCATAAATCTCACAGAATAGCTTCTTCTTGGCTCCCCCCCTCATATTTTCCATAATCCCCCTTTCCACTCAGGACTAGATATGCTGGCTTTCCAATGGTGGTTGAATAAGGGGCTTTACAGAATAGGATACTTCTTCAACTCCAATGGTCCCATCAGTCTATCAGTCCCACAGAAAGATTCCGCTTCTCCACTTCTCCACTCCTCTAAGCCGGTTCCCTTCTCTATTACCCCATATGAACAACGGTGCTCTGAAGCCAAGGACATGAGGGAGGAATCTCCCTAATATACGCAGCCCTGGCAGAACCTGACGAGAAAATACCATACATGTTGAGCTGGGAAAGAGATCTTGGGTTTGAATGGGACATAGACACCTGGCACCAATGTTGTACATGCCCTTACAAGGGGATACTTAATATAGCTTTAATTGAGGCTAACCTCAAAGTCATGTCCCGTTGGTATCTGGCCTCCACTCGCCTCTCCAAATACTATCCGCAGGTATCCCACTATGCTTCAGGGGATATGAACACCTGGGTACATTACTCCACACGCTATGGGAGTGCCCTAAAATCCGAGGATTTTGGAATCAAATATTCCACCTAATACGAAAAATCACAGGAATTTCCTTAATCCAAAATCCATAAACGGCTCTTCTTAACCTCCCTGGCGGTATGATTCTGTCTGGAATTTTGTTCCAAAAGTGGTACAATTATTTTGCATGAAAATTTGGCGTTTTATATTGTAGGCCTGTAATTCTTAGGAATAACTCACTTAAATCTGTCCAAACAAGAGTCTAGTAGACATCCCGGGTATGAAAAAGTTTGAAAAATGAAATCATAAATTATAATATAATAAATAACTAAAAATAAGCTCAGTTGCAGAATTGTCGCTATCGTCACTTTCAGTTGCTGATGATAAATTTCCCCAAAAATCAGTATCACTCAATTCTGCAAATCATTCTTATTTACTATCGGTGTTTTCTAGCCGATCAAAAACCACTTTTGACGCAAAGGGACACTTTTTGGTTGCTATGGACATTCTCAAGTTTCCTGGCAGAAAGAATGACATTTATTATATAAAAGTGCATGCAGGGCTCTGGGCAAACCACTAGGGACAAAGGGGGTGTGAAATGTTTTCATACAGTAATGTAATCTATAAGATTACAGTGTACTGTATGTACTGTGTGTGTTTCACTTTTTGAATTTCCCGCCGGTCTCCGTCCCCGTGCGACGCTCGCAGGGAACGGAGCCCGGCACACAGGAATCATCTGGCCGCGGGGAGACACGCTGACACCGCGGGAGGACATCGCTGGATCCAGGGGACAAGGTAAGAAACATTGCCTGGATCCAGCGATGCAATCCCGAGTGTGGCTCGGGGTTACCGCTCTTGGTGCTGAAATTCCACCCCGAGCCACACTCGGGAATACCGCTAGGAAGGTTAATCAGAGAGTTCCAGATGTTCCCAGAAGTTCACAATCCCTGATTTTCTTTATCCTTCTATTAGCTAAAATAACAATCGCACGTAGACATGTGCAGAGCGAAAAAATTAGTTTAGTTTCGTTCCATTTCGATTTGTTATTTCCATACGTTTGTTTAGTTAGATTTGCTTTATTAGTTTAATGCGTTTTCGGAATTTGTTTTGTTTTATTCATTTTCAAATCAATTAGAAAAGTTTTCAAATAGTTTTTGAATTTGAAAAGCTTTCAAATTCAAATCATTTTCAAATTTGAATAGTTTTCGAATTCGTATCGTTTGGCGAATAGTTTTCCAATTTTCAAGGAGAATGGGATGGAGTGGAAAGTGGAGGAATAAAATTGAAAAAGATAGAATACAATAGAGTGGAATATAACAGAAATTAAAGAATATAATGTGGTGGAGTGGAACAGAGCTGTTTTACTCTGTTGTATTCTATTCTATTCTTTTGTTTTCTGTTATATTCTTTTCTAGTCTATTTTTTTCCTGTTCTATTCCTGTTTTCTATTCTATTTTATTATCTTTGGAAATTGGAAACTCTTCAAACTCGAGGACTTTTTGAATTTGAAAACGATTGGAATTTGAAAATTTTTCGAATTCGAAAACTATTTGAATTTGAAAAGTATTCGAAACCAATTCAAAAATTTTTTGAATTCGCATTTCGTCCGAATTTTCTTTTTCGTTATTCGGATTTGTTTAAATTCGGCACTATTGTAATTCGGAAATTTGGATAAATACGAATTTCCAAAAAGGGAAAATGCAACCGAATTTTAATTTGGAACTAAACTAACCGCACATGTCTAATCGCACTTAATTGGAAATCCTCCTCAGTCTCATACTTCCAGGCTAAACAAAACATTTATTGGATTATGTCCCAGGAAAAAAATACTGTATCCAGCGTCATTTTTAACACTTCAAAAAAATTTGAAACAATATGGGAACCGTAGACATGCCATATGGGGGCACCCACCTAGATATGAATCTATATCCTATATTCTACCCCCCTCCCCTTCTATAACCTACTATATCTTTGACCCATCATCCATTTTCCAGGAAGGTCCCTCTATATCCTCCAATTCATTTCTTTCTCTTCTCACGCCTCCTAATACTTTCTCCCCCCCACCCCCCCTATTACTCTTTCCTTAATCTCACTCCTTTTACTCCTAGCTTAATACCTTAGACTTAAATATTCCATTTCTGAATATCTGTTGTTACCTCTTGGGTTTAAATAGGCTCCCTCCAGGGGACATTAGGACATGTTGATATGTCATTGTAGCCTAACTACCCAGAGAGACAGGATACCTATAACTTTTCCCTTCTCATACTAACTCATGGATGTTTAGCTATTCTCTTTTCTCAACTCCCATGAGCGTTTTTTCTTAAGCGCCCTCTCATAAAAATAGTGCAATTACTAATTAGCACGCACTCCTAGTCAACCAAATACTCATACCCTTGATGACCTAACATTTCCTGTTTCTCCGGGTCCTGTTTGTTAACACACCACATGATCCCCAGGTATCTCTCGCTTTGTTCTCCAAGAAATATTAGTGAGTCGGACTTTGGGAATAGTCTGCGCTACCTATTACACCTTATATTCTATACCCTAAATTGAATATATAACAAATCATTTACCTGCAGTCCAGACATTGTCAGAGCTCTTATATACACAATTTGTCATTTTTCTTACTGATTTGTTGGTACACAGGGTGTTTTGGAATGCGGATGAGCCCCAAACCCATGACACAGTTTGCTCCCAGTTGGGGTGTCTGGGTGAGATGGCTCTCCCTATTCCTCCTGGTCAATACATATCCAAACGCGTAAATATATTGACTGCACCAACCTTAGTCAATGTGATTAAACATGTCACTCCTCTGTATGTTTTAATTTTGCTGGACAGCAGGCCTTTTCATTGTTACCTCATTCCTGACACACTATATTGTGATTTGTCTTTGTTTTTCATAACAAAAGTTAATAAAAACAATTTACAAAAAAAAAAGGATGTCGGGGTTTGTAGTTCATTTATACACACAGCTGTGTGAATGAATAACCTGCCTGCGTGGGCGGAGCCAGGCACGGCCGTGCTGATTTCAAAAAGTGAGGGGGTGAATTGCACAGCGGCTGCAGCATTGGGAATATGTTACATGTTTCACCCTAGAAATGGGTGGAGCGGGTAACCTGTTCCCAAGGGTGCACTGATCCTTTAAGGAAAGAAGATGTGTAAAAGAGAGGATACCCTTAGGTACTAAAGGTACTGGAGTTCGGCTTTGAGCCCTTAGACCATACATTTCTTCTTCTGATTCTGCTTCCTTATGGAAGTATGTCCTGTCCCAAAACAAAAGCATGGCTAGCTACACAAATTTGTAGATGGTGTTAAAGGATATGTTCACCTTTAAAAAAAAAAAAAGAATAAATGCATATCTTTTTGCAGGTAAAAAAATGTGCATTTATTATTTAGGAGCCTGTAAAGCAGATCTCAGGTGCAATCTCATGCTCCTGCAGTGTGTCTGTGTAGCTGTCTGCCCGTACCTCATATGGACAGGCAGTTACTAAATGACAGGAGGCATCAATGAACTACCTATAGCACTCATCAGCATCCTGGTAGTTCATTGAAAACTATAAGCCCTCAGCCACAAAGGCTGTCAATACTTGTAGTTCACGCATTCACAGAACTCTGTGAATGAATGACATGGCCATGTGCGTGGAGCCCGACACAGCCGCATTCTTTTCAAATTGTGACAGTGGGTGCGAAGGTTCTTGGCCCACTGTCACCGTTAGAAGAGGGATTAGGGAGAGGCTGCAGGAGCGGAAACATGTTACATATTGCACCTTAAAAACAAGTGGAACATGTAATATGTTCCCAAAAGTGCACTTATCCTTTAAAGCGGTTGTCTACCCTTTTTGTTTACTTTTACCTACAGGTAAGCCTAGAATAAGGCTTACCTGTAGGTAAAATGAATATCTTCTAAACCTGTATGGTTTAGAAGATATTCCCTTTCTAATGTAATATATCGTTACGGCGCATGCGCCGTGTATGTTCCGGCGCATGCTCCGTATATGTCCCGGCAAAAGCCGGCATTAGTTCCGGACCCTGCCGGAAAAAACGAGCCCCGGGAGTGACGTCTCGCGGCTCCGGCCAGTCACAGCGCCGGAGCCGTGTACCCGGAAGCAAGATCCAGGTGAAGATGTCCGCTCCCAAGGAGGGGACCGAGCGGCTCGGTCGGATCTTCGTTTCAAGGTGAGTATTTCATAATGAGCTAGTATGCGGTGCATACTAGCTCATTATGCTATTATCTTGCAGGTTTTTATTTTTTTAAAAAAATATTTTTGAGTAGACAACCGCTTTAAGTCTTATAACATATCTCACAAACTTTACCTGATTTGAAGGGGCTGTCCCTTTTTTGGAGCAAATTCCCCATCCCATTGTCTTCCTCATTTGTAACTCATTTTTGTCTGATGTATATACCTGTATAAAAAAGACATCATACTCCTATCAAAGAGTCTATTACAATGTTAAACCTTTCATCCAATTTCTAATATGTTGCATTTATATACTTCAAAAACCAGTAAAAATGAATAGTAGTGATGAAAAAAAAACGTTGGGTTTAACCAATCATTTTATGTGTGTTATTCTCTTATTCAAAAGATTTTATTAAAGCTTTCCAGAAATTGAATACAAAAAAGGTAAGGCAGCGTGCACATGACATGTACAATTCTGAAACACATTGTCTACTAAACGGTGAAATAAGGTGTTCAACAAAAAGATAGCTGTTGAGCATAATTTCAAGACTAGATCTATAGGGAATTGGGTAGAGCAGTCCCATGACAATGTTGTTTGGAGATTTGTCCGAGTTTCCCAGGCACCCTTTATGGGATCTATCTGTGTCTAGGAATGAGGCTTGAGTTAGGTACTGATTGAGGCCAGGGTGAGCAGGGCAAGGCTCGCCTCAAGCATTTGTTGATTGTTACCTCGTCAGGTAGACTACATGAGACTAGTCTTATCATGAGGAAAGAGAGCAGGAGGAGAGAGAAGGGGTAGAAGTCCGCGAGGGGGCCCAGTGTTCTGCTCCACACCTCATTTCCAATCCAGTAAGGTTGTTACCACGGGAGAAGGGTTATGTTATTCTCATATAAAAGGGGTATGGTAGACCTGTATCTTTTCCATACATACTGTTTGCTAATAGATATCCCTCTTTTCCATCTCAGAAAGTTGGGAGGTATGCTTATTTGATGCTGTCATTTCTAAAGGTGTTTTGGTTAACCCATTTGAGACCACAATGCAGCTTTAAATGTCCAATTGAAAAATTCTCCTTACAGTGAGAACATTAATTAACCTTGCAGCGGAGAACTGAAAATATGCAACTGTATGTGTTCCTAATTCTCAGGTCCAATGCCAATCAGAAAACTTTGTGATAGAGTTATTGTTGAGTTAACTGGTACATACCAATGCTGGGCATATAGGCTAAGCAAAACAATGTAGCAACACTGTTAGCAAACTATACTTTTCTTGTATTATTATTATTTTTATTATTCAGGATTTATATAGTGCCAACAATTTGCACAGTGCTTTACAACACGAGGGCAGACAGTACAGTTACAATACAATTCAATACAGGAGGGAGGGTCAAGTGATACAAAAGGTAATAACTGTGGGGCATGCGCTGATGGAGAAAATAAATGTACAGTTGTCAGTTAGGGGGTAGGATAGGCTTCTCTGAAGAGGAGGGTTTTCAGGGAACGTATAAAGGCAAACAGAGTAGGAGATAATTGGACAGATTGGGGTAGAGAGTTTCATAGAATGGGAGAGTCTCTGGAAAAGTCCTGGAGGCAAGCATGAGAGGAGGTGACAAGGGAGCTAGCAAACAGGGGGTCTTGGGAGGAATGAAAAGAACGATTTGGTTGGTATTTTGAGACTAGGCTAGTGATGTAGCTGGGGGCTGAGTTGTGGAGGGCTTTGCAAGTTGTTGTTGGAGAAAAAGAAAGAGATGTGATCATTAACACCTTATATGGTAGGTCTTCATCCCAAATTTGAAATACAAAGGAGAGAATGTGCGTCTGGGGGACTTTAAATGAGACCAACCATAAAAATAAATAAACAAATTGTATACATATATAATTTATTTATTACATGATAAATTGCAATGCAATAATTAATTTACAACGTGATAAAAATGGGGTTAAAAATAATTAATTGAACTGAATCTAGGTAGTAAATTCATCATAATAGAATGAGATTGTGTAACATTTGATAGGTAAAACCATACATAAATTTTATGTCATTAAGACAAAAAACATTTTCCTTAAGCATCCTGTAACTCTACATGTTTCATGGATTAAACTCCACTTCTTCAGGAGTAGATGCGGAAAAGGACAGTCTTTCCTTTTCAATCTGTAGCTCTTGTCATTGTAAAATTAAAAAAATCAATGCAGTTGTTACGTACCTGGGATGTGAGCCTGACGGTAGAGAGAGGCCTCTCATACAACTCCAGCTCGCGGGCTGCTGGGAGTGATACAGCAGCCACAGGAGCATGGTGGGGTAAGAATGCCTGCAGTCAGTCCAGGAACAGCAGTGGTCAGCAAATGGGCGTGGAACAGGATGCTGTAGCAGACTTGGATGAGCAGCAGAGCAGGATACTGTAGCAGACTGGATGGACAGCAGAGCAGCATACTGTAGCAGACTGGCTGGACAGCAGAGCAGGATACTGTAGCAGACTGGCTGGACAGCAAAGCAGGATACTGTAGCAGACTGGCTGGACAGTAGAGCAGGATACAAGGTCAGGCAGGCCAGGTTGGCAACATTCAGGCAGATCAGCAGACAGGAGGAGCGGGCAGAAGGAAGGTCACAAGGCAAGCCGGAGTCAGGACAGGCAGCAATCAGACACTGGTAAAGAACAAGCCGGGTCAAGGTCACAGATAGCAGATAGCAGGGTTTCAGGACAACACGAAAGCTGCAGACCAAGCGTGTGTGCATTGGTGCGCAAGTGCGCATGCGCCTTGACAGCCCAGTGTATTGCGGGCTTCCTGACAGCAATATGGCAATCTGGAGGCTTTCTGTACACTGTGGCTGTCTTTAGAAATCTGTAAATCCTCACCACTACTCCAGAATCATAGGCTGTTCAACACTGCAAAGCTTCACACGTCTTGGTAGTGTCTGTTTACCTGTTGCTTCCTTAATGGACAATTTGGCAGGTCATCATTGGGATGTGTCAACAGGAATGTGTGGGGGGTGGAAGGGGGCAGGTAAGTTTAGTTTTCTCTATTCCACCCTTTTCACTTTTCAGTTGTGTGTCATGCCAGCTGGCAGGGAGGGGTCTAACAACAGCACAGGGAAAAGTTTCATTGTAACCAGTCTGATAACTCTGCAGTGACAACTCTGGGTGTTTTTAAATCTCTGCTAAGGTGGATTGGGTTTTAAAGGCGATTACTGTTTTAAAATCAATGTTTAATGGAGACACCGTACTTCTGAATCACATTATATAAGACTGAAGCCTGGACTTAATGGATGTTTTCACCTTTAATTACAAGCTTACCTGCCCTCTTCCACCTCCCATGCATTCCTATTGACACATCACAATGATGACCTGCCAAACTGGCCAATAAGGATGTTAAGGAAGCAACAGGCAAACAGACACTACTGAGACGTGTGAAGCTTTGTAGCATTGAACAGCCTATGATTCTGGAGTAGTGGTGAGGATTTACAGATTTCTAAAAACAGCCACAGTGTACAGAAAGCCTCCAGAATGCATTGAATTTTTTGAATGTTGCAATAACAGGAGCTGCAGATTGAAAAGGAAATACTGCCCTTTTTTGCATCTACTCTTGAAGAAGTGGAGTTTAATACACAAAACATGTAGTTACAGGATGCTTAAGGAAAATATTTTTTGTCTTATTGTCATAAAATGTATGTATGATTTTGCCTATGAAATGTTATTTATATTACACAATCTCACTGTATTACGATGAATTTACTACCTAGATTCAGCTCAATTAATTATTTTAACCCCGTTTTTATCATGTTGTAAATGAATTATTGCATTGCAATTTATCATGTAATAAATCAATTATATATGTATACAATTGTTTGTCTATTTTTATGGCTGGCCTCATTTAAAGTCCCCCAAACCCACATTCTCTCCTTTGTATTTGTAAGTTGTTAGTATTTTGAAGTGTAGTATTTCTTCTTTAACGGTTTTGGACACATTTGTAGATCAGGTAAAAACAGGGGGGTATGCTGGAATTTTAGAAGGAGCATGTATTTTCTGGTTTATCACAAACAAACAAATAAAAAAAGCAAACAAAAAAGAACATGAAAGTCCACTCTTAGAGACTTTACTAGTCACAACGTGTGTAGAATTTAATTTATTGTGCTTCATTTTTAGATCATCCATAGAATGTTGCATACAAAGTTAGACGTTTTAGATATTTAAAAAATGCATGCTTTAGTACTAGGGTAAAGAATGTGTAAACAAGAGCTCTCACCACATACAGGCAGAAACCATGAAACTTGAACCTGAGGTTGAGAAAGGTCAGCAGGCTTTCATAGTGACTGTGGCTATACACAGCCTGGGGCCCTCCAAGACATAATTAACATAACATACAGGACTCGAGAGTCTTGAGGTAATTAAGATGCTGTTGTTAGTCCATTTACTGACTCTGGCAAGGGATTTGTGGTCTTTAGCTATAAGCTGACCTCTTGCCATTAGAAGTCAATACTTGTGGTCATTGTTTAGGATACTTTGTAATCATTTGATCATTTAGTATGAATGTAAATATGGAATAAAGAGACATAAATAACTTTTGTTTGCTCATACAAAATATAGATTTATTAACCTCCCTGGCGGTATGATTATTTCAGATTTTTGGTGCTGAAAGCGGTACATTATTTTGCATGGAAATTTGGCGTTTTATATTGTAGACCCTTAATTCTTAGGAATAACTCACTTAAATCTGTCCAAACAAGAGTCTAGTAGACATCCCGGGTAGAGTTGAGCGAACCTCTGGAAGTTCGGGTTCTGCTGGTCCGTCCGAACTTCGGGACAAAGTCCGGGTCCGGGTCCGGACGGAACCCCCAAGCAACAGGCACGCTAGCAAGCCCAAGGCAGGCCTGGGCCTGGGCCTGAAACAGGGCTTCAAGCCTGCCTGGTCGTCTTGGGCTTGAAGGTCTCCAAGCGAGTTGAGATGGGCCCTACAGATGATCTGAGAACAAACCTGTCTAAATTCACTCAATAAGGATTCTTAATTCCCAGATGTTATATTTTGCGGTTTAAAGGTACGTTTTATTACATGGCGAAAGTCGTGGTTTTTAGACTTTATTAGTATGGCGGTCCCTCCAATTATTTAGA
>BLSH010210597.1:75383-92215 GCA_018402905.1 Glandirana rugosa | reverse complement strand
CAGGCATTTGATGGACACTGGTGAGGCTTCATTTGATGGACACTGGTGAAGCTGCATTTGATGGACACTGGTGAGGCTGCATTTGATGGACACTGGTGAGGCTGCATTTGATGGACACTGGTGAGGCTGCATTTGATGGACACTGGTGAGGCTGCATTTGATGGACACTGATGAGGCTGCGTTTGATGGACACTGATGAGGCTACGTTTGATGGACACTGATGAGGCTGCGTTTGATGGACACTGATTAGGCTGCGTTTGATGGACACTGGTGGGGCTGCATTTGATGGACACTGGGGAGGCTGTATTGGTGAGGCTTCATTGATGGGCACACTGTTGAGGCTGCATTTGATGGACACTGTTGAGGCTGCATTTCATGGACACTGGGGAGGCTGCATTTCATGGACACTGGGGAGGCTGCATTTCATGGACACTGGTGAGGCTGCATTTCACGGACACTGGCGAGGCTGCATTTCATGGACACTGGCGAGGCTGCATTTCATTGACACTGGCGAGGCTGCATTTCATGGACACTGGCGAGGCTGCATTTCATGGACACTGGTGAGGCTGCATTGGTGAGGCTTCATTAATGGGCACACTGGTGAGATTGCATTGATGGGCACCGTTGAGGCTGCATTTGATGGACACTGGTGAGGCTGCATTGGATGGATATTGGTTAGGCTGCATTTGATGGACACCGGTGAGGCTGCATTTGATGGGCACAAAAACCCTCACAAACACATACTGACATTACACACACACACAGAAACCATGACACCCAAAAAATAGAAATTACTTTCTCGAGACAGGGGTACTTAGGAATTTTTTTTAGATCTGGAGGGGTACTTCATCATAAAAGGTTGAGAAACACTGCCTTACAGCACCAGCATGAACCTCTCCCTATTGCAGTTTGATATGATTTTAGAACAATAATCTGTCCCTTACAGCAACATCAGGAACTTCTCCCTATAGCAGTTTGATATGATTTTAGAACAATAATCTGTCCCTTACAGCAACAGCAGGAACCTCTCCCTATAGCAGTTTGATATGATTTTAGAACAATAATCAGTCCCTTACAGCACCAGCAGGAACCTCTCCCTATAGCAGTTTGATATGATTTTAGAACAATAATCTGTCCCTTACAACACCAGCAGGAACCTCTCCCTATAGCAGTTTGATATGATTTTAGAACAATAATCTGTCCCTTACAGCACCAGCAGGAACCTGACCCTATAGCAGTAGGAGATGATTTTAGAACAATAATCTGTCCCTTACACCAACAGCGGGAACCTGGCCCTATAGAACTAGGAGATGATTTTAGAACAATAATCTGTCCCTTACAGCAACAGCAGGAACCTGACTCTATAGAACTAGGAGATGATTTTAGAACAGTAATCTGTCCCTTACAGCAACAGTAGGAACCTGACCCTATAGAACTAGGAGATGATTTTAGAACAATAATCTGACCCTCTAAGCAGTAGACTCTAACTAGTCCAGTCAGATTGTTCTGTAATGCAGGATGAGATTTTATTAGATCTGCAATCTGTCCCTAAAGGCAGTAGTAGTAGTAATCTCTACCTAGTCCACAATTAGATTGTTCTGTAATGCAGGATGAGATGTTATTAGATCTGCAATCTGTCCCTCACAGCACCAGCAGCATCCTCTCCCTACACTAGCCTGAGAGCATATGACATGCAGCACTACGTGACTCCAGCTCATGCAGAGGCTGGGTCACATGATGCACTGGCCAACCACAGCCATGCCATTAGTAGGCATGGCTGTGATGGCTTCTAAGGGCAAACCAGTGAAACGCTTGTTGATTGGCTGCACTGCAGCTATTCAACAAGCGGGAGAAAATACCAGAACCCAGAACCCGAACCCAAACTTTTTTTCAAAAGTTCGGGTTCGGGTCCCGAATACCGCAAAGTTCGGTACGAACCCGAACTTTACAGTTCGGGTTCACTCAACTCTAGGAATAACCCTAAAAGGAAGGAGAGCATTGCACAGTTTTAAGGATCAAGGGCTTTACTTGCTAGAGAACACAAAGATTGCCTTTGAGTGCCCCCTGCTTGTTTACGTAGGCTACAATTAATACATTTCTGACAATATCTGATGGTGAATTATTGCTCTCTTTCTGACATTCACGGTGATAGCTCACATGCATGGTGCAATCACAGTTTACATATGCGTGCGGTATCTACATACTGGTGTCGGTGGGAATGAATATATCCCATATCATTGTTGTCAGTGAAAAAAAATAAGCCTAGCTATTGGTGTCAGTGAAAAGAAAACAACCCTTACATCACTAGGGCCAGTGAGATAAAATAAGCCCATCATTGTTGTTAGTGTAAAGCGCTGCGTAAATTGACGGCGCTATATAAATACCTGAAATAAATAAAATAGTGGGAAGAAAATAAACCCAATATTGTTAGTATCCATGACAGTAAAATAAGCTCTATATTCTTGGTGTTCATGAGATAAAAAAAGCACATACGCCCCATTCTATGTGTTACATACTTAAATAGTTAGCCAGGTTGATAGAAGACGAGGGGGGGGTTACTAAAACTGGTGCACACAGAATTTGGTGCAGCTGTGCATAGTAACCAATCAGCTTCTAAATTCGGCTTGTTAAAGAAGGCTTTGACAATAAAACCTAGAAGCTGATTGATTACTATGCATAACTACACCAAATTCTGTGTGCACCCACTTTAGTAAATCTCCCCCAAAAAGTAGATCTAGTTTAACCCACAGATAAAAAAAAGAATACATAAATACATTGAAAATCTCCATATACAGAATCCTATATCCACAGTTAATCCAGAGGAAAGTAAAAAAAACTCCTAAAGCATGTCCAATTAACTCCATCAGAGAAGAAAAAACAGTGTCAGTTACATGAAAAAATGGGGTGGATTTACTAAAGACAAATAGACTGTTTACTTTGCAAAGTGCATTTGCACTATGCAAGAGCAGTTGCTCCAGAGTTTAGTAAATGAGCAGAAACTACTGGCTTCCATCATCCAATCATGTGCAAGCAAAAATGCTGTTTTTTTATTTTCCTTCCATGTGATGGGGTATTTATTGCAAAGTGAAGCTTTAACTAATATACTTAGCTCTGGAGCAACAGTTTATTTGCCTTTAGTAAATCAACCCCATTGTGTGATGTCAGAAACTAGAAGCTATGAGGATTTTATCACTTTCGGTTTCAGTTCTTTGTTTACCTGGCCATTACCAATCAGACACAGATCTGTCCATTGGAAGCCAGAGGAGAGGTCCGGGGTTTAGTAGACCCCAGATTTCTCCATGAAGAGGACCTGCCATGGCCGATGCTTTCACAAAGGATGCTGTTTATCCCTTGTTATAGCAATTAAGTAGATACAAAAGAAAAAATTAAAGCAACCATGTAAAAATGTTTTTTTTTTTTTAATAAAATGAATAATAAAGTGACCCCCATCTGCCTGTGCTCACGCACAAATGCAAAAGCGTGCACAGGTTCCGCACATGTATGTAAATGGTGAACGCACCACACATGTGAGGTATCACCGTGAAAGTCAGAGTGAGAGCAATCATTCTAGCTCCAGATTTCCTGTTTAACTCCAAACTGTTAACCTGTAAAGGCATTCAAAATGTTGCTTATGAGGATTTTTAGTTTTTAAGTAGTTCGACTCCTTTCCACTGACGGACGCAATTTTAAAGCATGACATGCTTGGTACATATTTACTCACCGTAAAATCATATTTTATATTTTAACAAATAATTGGGTATAATATTGTGTTTTTGTGCATTAAAATTCATTAACTGCTTGCTGACCAGCCACTTTAAATGGCGGCAGGTTGGCTCTCCTGCGCGAATCAACGTAGCTGTCGAGCAGACACAGTTGCAGCCGGAGCGCGCTTCCGGTGGCACGCTCTCACACCTGCTGCACACTACCTGAGCGTACCCGTGGGTCTGGCGGACTCAATGTCTGCCGGCGACCAACGAACGCCTGTTACAGAGGCAGAACGTGGATAAACAAGGCAGATTACCATTCTGTCAGGGGGCATGACAGATCTAACTGTTCCCAGTGATCGGGATCAGTTAGATCTGTCATGTCCCTGCCAGCCCAGCCCCCACACAGTTAGAACACGCTGAGGGAACGCACTTATTAACTCGCTGTATAAATGTCATTGGTCCTAAAAAAGTGTCAAAAGTGTCCGATCTGTCTGCCGCAATGTCATAATTCCGATAAAAATCACTGCCATTACTAGTAAAAAAAAAATAAATAATAAAAATGCCATAAATCTATTCACATAGTTTGTAGGCGCAATAACTTTTGTGCAATCCAATCAATATATGGCTATTGCAAATTTTTTTTTTTTACCAGAAATATGTAGAAGAATATATATCAGCCTAAACTGATGAATAAATTAGTTTTTTTCTTTTGGATATGTATTATAGCAAAAAGTAAAATAATTTGTTTTTTTTTTCAAAACTGACGCTCTTTGTTTATAGCAAAAAAATAAAAAACGCAGAAGTGATCAAATACCACCAAAAGAAAGCTCTATTTGTGGGGAAAAAAGGACGTCAAACTTGTTTGGGTATAGCGTTGCAAAACCACGCAATTGTCAGTTAAATCAATGCAGTGCCGTATTGCAAAAAGTGCTCTGCTCATTAACCACTTCAGCCCTGGAAGGATTTCACACTTTAGGACCAGAGCACTTTTTGCAATTCGGCACTGCGTCACTTTAACTGACAATTGCGTGGTTGTGTGTCGTTGTACCCAAACGAAATTTGCGTCCTTTTTTTCCCACAAATAGAGCTTTCTTTTGGAGGTATTTGATCGCCTCTGCATCATTTCTGATCGCCGCTATAAACAAAAGAGGACCGACAATTTTGCAAAAAAACAGAAATTTCTTACTCTTTGCTAAAATACAAATCCAAAAATAAATATAAAAAAACATTTTTTTCCATCGGTTTTGGCCGATTTATATTCTTCCTCATATTTTTGGTAAAAAAAATCACATTCAGCGTTTGTTGATTTGTTTGTGCAAAAGTTGCCGCGTTTACGGACGATGATAATTAATTTCTGGGGTTTTTATTATTTTTTTAAATTTTTAGTAGTAATGGCGACGATCTGCAATTTTTAGCGGTACTGCGATATTGCAGCGGACATGTCGGACCATTTTGACACTTTTTTGGGACCATTGGCATTTATACAGCGATCAGTGCTATAAAAATTCACTGCTTACTGTGTAAATGCCATTGGCAGTGAAGGGCATAACCTGCAGGGGGCACTCTAAGGGTTAACTGTGTTCCCTGGGCGTGTTCTAACTGTGTGTGGGCTGCCCTGGCTGGGGAAAGGGGATGATCACGGCTTCCATGTACAGGAAGCCTGTGATCATCGCCCTTCCCCCTCTATGAGAACGGAGATCCGTGTTTACTTACACATACCTCCGTTCTCTCACTGCAGGGGGTCCATCGCGGGTAGCCGGCGGCGATAGAGTCTGCCGCACCCGCTCCCTGGCCCCCCCCCAGACACAGTGAGCATGCGAGCGCGCCTCCGGCGGCGCGGCATGCGCTCACAGCATTATTTATCGCAGCCGCCATCGTATGACGGCGGTTTGCGATAACAAGCCACTCTGTTGCCGTCAGACTGCGGTCGGCAAGTGGTTAAGGGGGCAAATTCTTCCGGGGCTGAAGTGGTTAATATTTTTTCCAAAAAATTGCTTTTGAAAAACACAAATACCGTCTGACATAAAAATATGGAGCACCCACCATTTTATTCTCTAGGGCCTTTGGTTAAGATAGTATTTAATGTTTGGTGGTTCTAAGTAGTTTTCAAGCAAAAAAGGATGCTTTAATGTTTTTTACATGTAGGAGAAGAATGTCAAAATTGGCCCAGACTAGAAGTGGTTAAGGTGCTTCCTGGATGTTGTGCCCTTCTGTGTGCCTAGGCTTTGAAAAGTCTCACACATGTGGTATCCCCTTTCTCGGGAGGAGTAGCAGAATGTGTTTTGGGATGTAATTCTAAATATGCCTATGCTATGTGGAGCAATATCTTATTCAATTGACAACTTGTAAAAAAAAAAAAAAAATTTCATTTTTATTTCACATTTTCCAAAATCTTGTGGCAAAAAATGAAGCCTTCAAAAGATTCCCGTACGTCTTAGAGAAATACTGTATATATTTATTGTATTTTAACAGGAAGTCAAAAACAACAAAACGACTGGTACAATGACAGCCAGTTCACCATGGATACATTATATAAATATAATCATTCACAATGACATGGTAGCATAGTAGAAAGGAAAAAAATAATTGTCATTAAATCAACGAAAAGAGAAATGTCCCGAAAAAGCTTAGGCCATAAGAAGTCCAGATATGTGAGAAGGGACGGATGAACCTAGAGTCTCTGCCAAAATTAAACAAAACAACAAAAAAGGAAAAACAAGAAAAAAGGAGAGAGCAGAAAGAGGAGAAAAAAGATAGGAGCAGAAAGAACAGGGAGAAGAGAATACAGAAATCCATATTGGTAGAGGATCACACCTTGTAAAGACAATTCTCAGAGTAGCCCGAAGAGTCAAATAGCACATCCATGAAGATGGATTACCATATGGGTAATGGCAGGTGAGGCCAAATGGGTAACAATTAGCGAGGGTCAACCACGAAGGAACAGAACTGGGGTGAGTCCTTAAATATTATGCAGGCCAGCCAAAATGGGTCATTTGGTGAATGTTTCTTCTGTCCTGGTGCTCCAGGGCCTTCAAAAATGTGAGAAGTAGTCAGGAAAGAAGTCAGGAAGACTCATTGGGGCTGATTTACGAAAGGCAAAAAGACTTTGCATCTTAAAAAGTGCAGTTGCCCTCTACAAGTGCAGTTGCTCCAGAGCTTAGTAAATAAGCAGAAGCTTTGCTGACTTCCATCATTCAATCACGTGTAAGCAAAAATGCTGTTTTTTTATTTTCTTTGCATGGGATTCGGTACTCTTTGCAAAGTGTAGCCTTACCTATTTACTAAGCTTTGGAGCAACTGCACTTTGCAAAGTGCACAATCTATTTGCCTTTAGTAAATCAACCCCATTATGTCTTTCAGAAAATACCTTGGAGTCTTTGCTTTCCAAAATGGGGTTCCAGGGTCTCCAAAAATGTGATACGTAGTCAGAAAATTAGATGAGTAATTTATGCATAATTTATGCCCCTGGAATGCCTGAAGGTGCTTCTTGGATTTCAGACCCTACTATGCGTCTAGGCTGTGAAAAAGTCACACATGTGGTATCCCTATACAGGACACGTAGCAGAATTTGTTTTGGCATGTAATTGCAAGTATGCCTATGCTATGTTAGAAAGAGCTTGTTAAAATGACAACTTTGTGAAAAAAATAATTTTATTTAATGTCTTCATTTTCCAAAAACTGTGACAAATCATAAAAAACTCACCATGCTTCTTACAAAATACCTTGGACTAGCTACATTACAAAAAGGGGTCATTTGGAGGGTTTTTGTACTGTCCCTGCATTTTAGGGTCTCAGAAAGGAGATAGGCAGTCAGTACATTAGGACTGATCAATTTTTAAATATATATATCATAGTTTGTAGACCATATAACTTTTAAACAGACTAAATAATAGACATTGGGGTTGATTTACTAAAGGCACAGTGCAGTTACCACAGAGCTTAGTAAATAAGGTAAAGTTTCACTTAGAAAAAGAATACCCAATCACATGCAAGGAAAATTAAAAAAAAACTGCTCTTGCAGAGTGCAACTGCACTTTGCAAAGTGCGCAGTCTATTTGCCTTTAGTAAATCCACCCCATTGTTTTGGGTTATTTTTACTAAAATAATGTAGCAGAATACATTTTTGCCTAATTTTATGAAGACAGTTTATTTATTTGTAAAGTTAGATAACAACAAACAGAAATTTTAAAAAGGTGTTATTTTTCAAAATTTTCTGTATTTTTTTCGTTTATATAGCAAAAAATTAAAAAAAAAACAGTGTTGATTTAATACCACCAAAAGAAAGCTCTGTCTGTCTCAAAAAATACATTTTCATTTGGGTACAGTGGTGCATGTCTGAGTAATTGCCACTCAAAGTGTGACAGTGCTGAAAGCTGAAAATTGGCCTGGACTGGAAGGGGGTAAAAGTGTCTGAACTTGAAGTGGTAAATAAACTCAATCATTGGTTAATGTACAGAAAATAATATTCATATTGGTGTCCATGTGATAAAACTCTCATTGTTGGTGCTATCCACTGCCCAGGCTGAAGATTTTAAACCACACCTCCATTTCCTCATAATGTGTGCGCTCAATCATCTTCTGCAGCTGGGTTTCAACTTCCAGTTGAAACCACTTTTGTCTCAGCATGGACCCAGAAGTTTACAGTGATGTCATGGGACCTCCCTGCTGTGTGTTCTATGCATGTGCCATTTTTCTGCTCTGTCAGTCTCCTTGCGCTGTAAAAAAGTACTGTATCAACCAGAGGTAAAATGAAAAGCAGGATACACATGTGCCTAGGAATAGACCAACTTTCCACACGGAGCTCCCCTCCATTAACCTCCCTGGCGGTATGATTATTTCATGAGAACATGAAACATGAAATCATAAATTATATAAATAACTAAAAATAATTCTAAAAATAATAACGTAATAGTAATAAAATGTATTCAATAATGTAATCAAACAAAAAACACTGACATTTGCTCAGTTGCAGAATTGTCGCTGTCATCACTTTCAGTGTCTGATGATAAATTTCCCCAAAAATCAGTATCACTCAATTCTGCAAATGATTCTTATTTACTATCGGTGTTTTCTAGCTGATCAAAAACCACTTTTGACGCAAAGGGACACTTTTTGGTTGCCATGGACATTCTCATGTTTCCAGGCAGAAAGAATGACATATATAATATAAAAGTGCATGCAGGGCACTGGACAAACCACTAGGGACAAAGGGGATGTGAAATGATTTCATACAGTAATGTAATCTTACAGATTACAGAGTACTCTATGTATACTGTGTGTTTCACTTTTTGAATTTCCCGCCGGTCTCCACCCCCGTGCAACGCGACACTCGCAGGGAATGGAGACCGGCACACAGAGGCATCGGGCGGAGGACACAGCCCGCAGACACGACGGGGGACATCGCTGGATCCAGGGGACAAGGTGAGTAACGCTGCCTTGGATCCAGCGATGCGATCCCGAGTGTGGCTTGGGGTTACCACTAATGGTACTGAAATTCAACCCCGAACCACACTCGGGATTACCGCCAGGGAGCTTAAGATACTGCCCTTGCGGGAGGCACCCTATCTAATTTAGAATGCACTTTTCTGACTTGCAGCTTGCAGATATAATTACTGCAACAAGCCAGTGCTGGTATGCAGATTGTGCACTGTTCATGCAGCTGGGCAAGTATTTTCTGAATCAACTACTGAGATTATTTTGTTAGAGCACCTGATTAGTGCTCAGTGCCACAGGGGTCAAGTCCTGGGAAAAAAAGTGTGGGAACTCACAAAAAAATCCCCCTCCCCTCACCTTGCTCTTCACAGAGCAGCTCTCGCTGCACTTTGACCCATGACATCACTTCCCCCGCAGTGAGCTGCACAGAGCTGCTGTGTATCATTCCGGGGGAAGCTACTGGAGAGCTACTTGCAGCCTACTGCTGCTGCATCTTTATCCTTTGCAGAGCCTCTGCTCAGTCTCAATCAGTGTGTGGCACTTACTTTTGCAAGCTGTGTTGGCGGCTGCTGGTGTAGTGCCTGCCACACAGTTTGCATACTCAGAGCAGCCATCACAATGCATCCCCATTCAGAATTATCTGCATCCCTCTCCACAAAGTATCCCCATCCCCACCCAGCATCATTCATCCCTCTCCACAATGTATCCCCATCCCTGCTCAGTATCATCCATCCCTCTCCACAATGTATCCCCATCCCCTCCCAGCATCATCCATCCCTCTCCATAATGTAACCCCATCCCCACCCAGCATCATTCATCCCTCTCCACAATGTATCGCCATCCCTGCCCAGTATCATCCATCCTTCTCCACAATGTATCCCCATCCCCGCCCAGCATCATCCATCCCTCTTCACAATGTGTCCACATCCCTGCCCAGCATCATCCATCCCTCTCCACAATGTATCATCATCTCTGCCCAGCATCATCCTCCCTTTCCCCATCCAGCTTTCCCCGTACTTCTCCTTTAAGGTCCTATGTAAGAAGAGTTATCGAAATAAGGTAGAGTTCAAAGTTAATCATGTCATTACCTGCAGGGATTGGCATTTAGGAGGTTAAAACAGGCAGTGAGGATACGCAATCACCTCCTCACTGCATGTCAAATGCCTTTGAAAAGTGACCTGAGCATAGATTACTTCCCAAAGGAGTGGCAGTGCCTAGTGCAAGCGTGAAGAAGACTTTGGGTTCACACTGCTGTGCTGGAATTTGTCGCAGTGCTGGCATAAATGCAGTTTTCCTGCATTTTATCTCAATTTTTAGTCGCAGTCCCATAGACTTTTATTAGGCTGCGTAATCTTACTGTGTTTTCTGAAAGTGCACCAAAGATGCAGCATGCAGGACATTTAGCGCACTTTCAGAAAATGTGGCAAAATTGTGCAACCAAATAGAAGTCTATGGGAGTGCGGCTAAAATGGGGGTAAATGCAGGAAAACTGCGTATATGCCAGCACTGTGACTGAACCTCAGTGCATCAGTGTGAACCAACTTAAAGGAACATGGCCAACTACTCCCATAGGCTGGTTAAAAGAAAGCCCTTTGGCTATAGTTAATGAAATGATCTCCTGGAGGACAACAGAGGAAAGAGGGGGAGTGAGAGAGATTTGGGAGAGAGATAGGGCAGGAAGGGAGGAGGGGGAGAGTCCGGTCACAGGAACAGTGCAAACTCACTTTGATGGTCCCAGGAGGTTCACTGGCTCAGTCGGCAGTTTTTGTAGCTGCAGGCTACTTGTTTAAACTTTCTCGCCCTCACAGCCCCTTCAGATGAAGCGCACAGGCTGCACGGAGTGTGGGTGGACACAGGGACAGAAGGGAGAGAGGAGGTGGAGCTGATCCAGGCTCTTCAATTTGTGTGGAGGGGGGAGCTGGCTCATTGGGCTCGGTTAGAACATAGCAGAGACTGTCACACAGCAGTGTAACAAATAAATGGGTCAGTCCGCCCCTGCTTGTCCTGCAGTACGCGGCTGCTAATGGGAACGACGTTCCTCCTGTGAAAAAAGTACAGGAACGTCATTCCCATGCATTCCTGCAGGACTCGAACCCTGAGTGCCACATTAAAAGAATAATCAATACATCATTGCAGAAACCCTTGCTATACATACAGGGGATCAAGGCACTTACCCATAATCTCATCAGATATCATAGGGCCTTTTATAGCCTACTTGATAGGGCCTCCCAACAGCACTCTCCTCCCCACTTGTACACATGTGGCCACCACGTGTACATAATCAGCCCCTGGACCAAGGTGGTGCTACGGACATAGCATATCTTGATTTCAGCAGGGTATTTGATACAGTTCCCCATAATGATCTAATACAAACGTTGTACAAGCTAGGACTTAACCCTTGGGTGGTTCAGTGGCTATGCAGTTGGCCGAAGGATAAATACCAGAGTGTGGTTGTAAATGGGGTTCACTCAGAACAGGGAGCAGTCACTAGTGGGGTGCCACAAGGCTCTGTACTGGGTCCTGTTCTATTTAACCTATATGTAAGTGAAATAACTAAAGTTTTGTTGGGCAAGGTATGTCTTTTTGCTGATGATACAAAGGTATGTAATTGGGTTGATATCCCTGGAGGTGTCTAACTTAGAACAAGATTTGAAATTGCTTGAAGATTGATCAAACCTGTGGAAACTGCAGTTCAAGAGGGATCACCTACAGGGGGAAGGAGGTCTTGATTCCTCTACATACACTATATTTCCAAACATATTGGGACACCCCTCCAAATCATTGGATTCAGGTGTTCCAATCACCACCACAGGTGTATAAAATCAACCACCCAGACATGCAGACTGCTTCTACAAACATTTGTGAAAGCTCTCAGGAGCTAAGTGAATTCAAGCGTGATGCAATGATAGGTTGCCACCTGTGTAATAAGTTCATCCGTGAAATTTCCCTGCTACGAAATATTCCACGGTCAACTGGTATTATAACAAAGTGGAAGCAACTGGGACCAACAGCAAATCAGTCACAAAGTGGTAGGCCACGTAAAATGACAGAGCGGGGTCAGCCTCCAAACTTTGTGTGGCCTTCAGATTAGCACAACAATAGTGTGTAAAGAGCTTCATGAAAGTGCAGCAACAAGAACATATTTATTTGGGCTAAAATATACAGACTAATCACAAAAGTAGGAAAAAGGCAGGCACTAATGTGGCTTCTCCTCTCCCTGTAGTGGTGGGTCTGGCTCACAACATCTGCGTTTTCCTGGAGGTACACAGCTGATGGATTCCGGCGTTCCTGAGTACAATGGGCAGCGTGGCTGGCTGGAGATGATGTCACAGGGGAATCCACCAGCTGTGTACCGCTAAGAACCTGCAGATGCTATGAGCTGGCCGGACCCACCACTACAGGGAGAGGAGAAGTCACATTATTAGTGCCTGCCTTTTTCCTACTTTTGTGAGTAGTCTGTATATTTTAAAAAAGGACAAAAATATTCAGCGCAAAATGAACCTTATAAGCAACTCACAGCAGGCTGAACACTAATGGGGAAATTCACAACACCATTAATAAAACATATGACATCAGAAAGTACAGCGCTATGATAAAATAAAATAAAATAAAAAAAAAATAAAAATAAGTCCTTAACTCAAACGTCCATGAGCACCAACATAGTTCATTACTCCTCTTAGATGAAATCACAGAGGTATAGTCACTCTTCTGAATGGGTAATCTTTCAATGGGATCCAGCTGATTAAACGGCCTCAGTATACATGAAAAAGAAGCAGAAAAAAATCGCATCTAATGCTCTCTGTATGCTACATGGTACACCAGCCAATAGAGGAAAAAAGGTCCCCAGTGCCAAAAGGAGAAAGGAGGGAACATAAGCAGTTGACCCAGGTGCGTGATGAAAATCCTCCACCGGAAGTAAACACACTGCCTCTCACCTTCACTCCAGGACCATAAGGCCCATGATACACCTTCCTCCACAGAGGGCTAAAACTGGAGACAATCCCCGCTGGGCTCAGATCCTGTTTGTACCTTTACTGCAGGCCTCGTTGGTACATGCAAAAAGAGATGCTACAAATAGTGCTCTCTGTAAAACTGTCACATTTATTTAAAGAATAAAAAATGCCACTCACATAAAAAGCACTCCGTCCGAGTGCAGGAATATACACATGATGAATATGCTGTGGAGACACCAGGATGATCGTGGGTGACGTCAGATGCCGCTCCTCTGCGTACGTGTTACGTCCGGGGCGGGACTTCCTCAGCGCGGGAGCTGCGAGCACCTCATCACCTCAATCCTTAAATAGCCACAGCGCCACTTTAGCGTCCTGTGATTCGCACAGGGAAAAGGTCACATGTCTCAAAATTAGGGTTGTCCCGATACCGATACTAGTATCGGTATCGGTACCGATACCGAGCATTTGCACGAGTACCTGACATCTCACCAAAGCCCCCCCCAGCAGGGTTGATTTAAAAAAAAAAATGTAAAAAAATGTTTTTTTAAATATAATTGTAAAAATTATAAAAAAAAAAACAAAAAAAACAATGGCATCGTCCACTCCCCTACCCCCCCCCCCCCAAAAAAAAAATAAAGCATTGTAAAAAATATATATAAATTGTAAAAAATGAAAATGAATTGTAAAAAACAAAATTGTGAAAAAAAAAATGAAAATTAAAAACTACTGACAGTCTACGCCTCATCAGCGCCTCCTATCAAAGCCCATCAGTGCTGCATATCAGTACCACTGTCACATGACATTAAAAAAAAGTATCGGTATCGGCGAGTACTTAAAAAAAAGTATCGGTACTTGTACTCGGTCTTAAAAAAGTGGTATCGGGACAACCCTACTCAAAATCATGTGCTCACGAGAGGGCGGTCACATGACTGGAAATTCGGCTCAGATGGCCGGAACTAACATTACTTAGTCTCTCTGGCCATAAACAAAGCGCAATACTCCCTCCAGTGGCCAAAAGACAAATGACAACTTATAAGAAAACCTCATTTAAAAACATACAAAGACTAATACTATATTAAAAATATAGAAAACCTTTGTTTTTTTCTGGTTCAAAAAGTTTTATTGAATAAACAACAGCAGTACAATACATGTAATACTTCATGAGACCAAGAACAGACCAAATTCACAATTGGGGAATATAGACAGGTTAGTTAAGGTGTCGAAATCTAATTTGTCATTAGACAGACAGGTAAAGCTTGGGAAGGGTGGGAGGCTGCGGAAGAGAGGTCTGTTAGATAGGAAGGGTTCCCAAGAGCAAAGGTTCCTGACCTTTGAGGCCGGAGATGGGAGTCCGGGCTCATGAGTGTCCGTTCAAGGGTTAGTGCTGTCCTGGTGCTGAGTAAGTAGTGCTATTGTTTCGAAGGAAGAGAGGGAAGGAAGGAAGAGCGGGGGAACAGGGGATAGCTGGAAAAGAAAAGAGATAAGAGAGAAATCCTATGGCTCGGGGGCAGCCTGGAGGGGGACGGAGCTGGCCCCGAGTAGGAAGGGAGAAGAGGTAAGGGGAAGGAGAAAGAGGGAAGAGAGACAGGGAGTGGGTGGCAGGTTTGGGGAGGACCGGTCGCAAGAACTTGCAAGGCCTACACGAGGAGTTGTATAGGCTATGTGTGGCTGTAAGATGAGTGTTCAGGGCTGGTATCAAGAGATGTCAAAGCCCGGGGGGGCAAAGTGGGTCAACCATGGGGACCACATGCGGTCATGTTTGGGAAGCCTGTCTGTGGCTATGGCTTCGATCCTGGCATGGATCATGGCTTTTGTGATTCTGTTTTTAGTTTCGGCAACGGGGAGTTGCGGGGATTTCCCCGCATGCGCAATGGTTTGTTTCGCTGCTGTGGTAACCTGTAGTAGAAGCTTGTGTTGTGACTTGAAAAGTTCTGGGGGCTTAATGTTCAGGAGGGCCGTTTTAGGGTCAAGGGCTACGGGGGTGCCCATGAGTTTAGTGAGAATTTCAAATATTTGAGCCCAGAATCTTTGAGCAGTCGAGCAACCCCACCATATGTGTAAGTGGGTACCGGTGTCTGAGCAGCCTCTAAAGCAGAGAGGGGAGTATGAGGGCAGAAATTTGTTTATTCTGGCTGGGACTAGGTACCATCTCATCAGAACTTTATAGGAGGTCTCAAGTGCCACAATATTCTGGGAAGAGGATTTGGTTGATTCCCAAATATCGATCCAGTCTTCTGGGTCGAAGGTTTGTTGAAGATCTTTTTCCCACGCTTTAACGTAGGGGATTTGAGCCGTGGGTGGGGTGTCAAGAAGAAGGGAATAGAGTGTTGAGATAATACCCCTAGCATGGGGGTCTGCTTTACAAAGGTGTTCGAATGGAGAGAAGATAGGCAGGGAGGAGCTAGTGCGCACATGAGGGGTGAAGAGATGTTTCAATTGGAGATACCTGAAGATTTCTGAGCTGGGGAGCTGGTATTGCTCCTGAAGAGAGGGGAATGTTTTGATCGAATCAGGCGTAATGAAAGCATGAGCTCTCAGAAGGCCCGCTTCCGTCCATCTGGCGAATGAGGTTGGGGATGACCAAGCCGGATAGAAGGAGGGATTTTTATGGAAGGACAGCATGGGGTTATGTGGGGATAGCAAACCTGCCTTCCGTTTAAGTTTATCCCATAACTTGAGGCTGTGAGCGGTGACAGGGTTACGGGCCGGGCCCCGCTCCTTTGGAGAGAGCCAAAGGAGGTTGGCCGTGGATAGGGGGTCGCAGTCGACCGCCTCAAGCGAAACCCAGAGAGGTGTCTCACGTGTGGCGTGCCATTTGGGAAGGGTAGCTAGTTGTGCTGCTTGGAAGTATCTAGCGAAGTGGGGTACACCCAGGCCACCCTTAGCCTTAGGAGAGAACAGGATACGCTTAGACACACGGGGTCGCAAATTTCCCCAGATGTATTGGAAGGTTCTCCGCTGGAGGATTCTGAGGTAATGGGAGGGCACCTCGACAGGGAGAACCCTGAAGAGGTAGAGTATTTTGGGCAAAATGGTCATTTTGACCGCGGTGATCCGGCCCAGCCATGCCAGGGGGAGTTTGGACCAACTTGACATCAAGCGTGTGAGATGAGATAGCATAGGGGGGTAGTTTACAGTGTACATGTCGGATGGGTTGGGGAGGAGATGTATCCCAAGGTAGGGGAGACTAGTTGAGGCCCAAGTAAAAGGGAGAGATTGTTGAAGGTGTGCTTGCTCGTTGGGGTCAAGGGAGATGTTTAGCATCTTGGATTTCTCTGGGTTAACTTTTAGGCCAGATACTGCAGCAAAGTCGGATAGAGTCTGGAGCAAGTTGGGGGATGAAGTGAGAGGGGAGGTGAGGAATAGGAGGACGTCGTCGGCGAAGAGGCAAAGTTTGTGGTAAGCTTGCTTAGGCTTGTATTTTCCATAACTCCACCCCCCTGTGGTGGTGTTTGAAACGGAGAAGCGGCTGCTGCAGGAGGATAAGGAGTGGAGGGGAGAGTGAAGTAGGGGGTTGAACGAGGTCTGAGATAGGCTGAAACGACGTCATAGACCGGATTTTCAATTGGGTCTCTTTAGGTTCTACGATTTGTAGAGGGAACTGGGGTTGCTCGTTCGTGTGGAAGTTGTTAGAGAGGGAAAATGAACCCGGAGTTGATCAGAGGGGATGGAACCCTATGTAGAGGAGGGGTTGGGTAGGCTGTACATGTGACATTTGATGGGGGGATACGATAGAGTA
>BLSH010210597.1:43235-63241 GCA_018402905.1 Glandirana rugosa | reverse complement strand
AAGATAGAGAGACCTATGAACTACTGAGGTATGATCCTATGTTGGAGTTTAAAAACAAGTTACATCAGTTGGTTGAAAAAGGTAAGACTAAAGGGATTTTGAGTAAAAAGGAGGCATTGTATGTGGACCCATTACACTGTAGGACCCCGGTGATCTACTTTTTACCTAAGATCCATAAAAACAGCGAGCGTCCTCCTGGGCGCCCTATAGTTAACGGGATTGACTCTGTCACGGCCCGTTTGGGTCAATACATAGATTATTTCCTTCAATCATTAGTCACCACCACTGAGGCGTACCTGAAAGATTCCAAACACATAATACAGATTTTGGAGTCCTTGGGTTCAGCATCTACATGCTACTTAGTAACGGCGGACGTCAGTTGGCTTTATACTATCATCAATCACGAGGATGCGATTTCCTCTGTAAGGTGGGCATTGGATAAGTCTGACCTATTGAGGAAACACAGGAAATTTTTGCTGAAGTGTTTGGAATTTTGCTTACTGAACAATTATTTTTGGTATGAAGGTCAACATTATTTACAGATCAGGGGAGTTGCGATGGGGGCTCGATTTGCTCCCAGTGTGGCCAATTTATTTATGGCCCACTGGGAGGAAGAGGTGATTTTTTCCCATCGTCCCCCCCAACTGATGTATTACAAGAGATTTATTGATGATCTCATTCTGGTATGGAAGGGTGAATTATCTGACCTCGAATTGTTTATGACCAAGATGAATGATAATTCTAAAAACATTATCCTAACCTGGAACGTTGATTTTGAACACATGGTATTCCTGGATCTGGAGATCTTCAAGGAGGGAGATGTATTCAGATTCAGGAACCACTTCAAACCGAGGGACAGGAATTCGTACATCCCTCTAACTAGTTGCCACCATAGGAACTGGCTTACTAACATTCCGAGGGGTCAATTTGTGCGCCTTCGGCGCAATTGCTCATTGGAAGATGATTACAAATCTCAATCGGAAGTCCTGATACAGAGGTTTCTGGAAAAGGGCTACGATCATGACCAGGTTTGCCATGAAAGAGACAAGGTTTCAAACTTGGATCGTGAAAGTATGCTAAGTAATTCACCTAGGACAGTTGAAGCAGGGAAAAGTGAATTCAGGATCATTCTGGATTATAGTATACAACATAAGAAGGTGGAGAGGATTATTCAGAATCATTGGCCCATTCTTAAACAGGACCGGGTCCTAGGTCCTGCATTACCGGATAGACCGCAATTTGTCTATCGGAAGGCAAGAGCTTTGAGAGACGTCGTTGCCCCTGGGGTGATCGATCCTCCTGTGTACTCTGAGAATCGTTTGTTCTCCTTCCTCTCTGGCTTTTATGCTTGTGGTAGATGCTTAGCCTGTAAGACCGTACGGAGTAATAAGAAAAAACGTAAGGAATTTATCTCCACAGTTACAGGTAAGAAGTATGCTATCAAAGATTTGATCACATGTGCCACCAAAGGGGTTGTGTATATGCTGGAGTGCCAATGTGGCTTCCAATATATAGGGAGGACCAGTAGACCCCTACAGGTTAGAATTAGAGAGCATGTGACAAATATCAAAAAGGGTCTACAGACACATAGTGTTTCTAAGCACTTTAGAGACTACCACCTAAGGGACCCGAGAGGTCTGCAATTTTGGGGGATTGAAAGTGTGCGCCATCATTGGAGGGGGGGTAATTTCATTGGGCATCTGAGCCAGAGGGAGTCATTCTGGATATTTGAGACAGGAGTGATGGCTCCCTCTGGCTTGAACGCTGAGTTTGACTTAAATTGTTTTATTTCAGATAGATGATTTGGATTTTACTGACTGATATTATATGTATACTTTGTATTTTATTTTTATTTTTATTTTTGAGTATATTTGGTTTTGTTATTTTTGGTTGCTTTGATTTTAGCTTAATTGAGTTATATTACACCAGGATGTGCCATGGGATGATGGAAGACGTTTTTTATTAAAACAAAGGTTTTCTATATTTTTAATATAGTATTAGTCTTTGTATGTTTTTAAATGAGGTTTTCTTATAAGTTGTCATTTGTCTTTTGGCCACTGGAGGGAGTATTGCGCTTTGTTTATGGCCAGAGAGACTAAGTAATGTTAGTTCCGGCCATCTGAGCCGAATTTCCGGTCATGTGACCACCCTCTCGTGAGCACATGATTTTGAGACATGTGACCTTTTCCCTGTGCGAATCACAGGGCGCTAAAGTGGCGCTGTGGCTATTTAAGGATTGAGGTGATGAGGTGCTCGCAGCTCCCGCGCTGAGGAAGTCCTGCCCCGGACGCAAAGCGTACGCGGAGGAGCGGCGTCTGACGTCACCCACGATCATCCTGGTGTCTCCACAGCATATTCATCATGTGTATATTCCTGCACTCGGACGGAGTGCTTTTTATGTGAGTGGCATTTTTTATTCTTTAAATAAATGTGACAGTTTTACAGAGAGCACTATTTGTAGCATCTCTTTTTGCATGTACCAACGAGGCCTGCAGTAAAGGTACAAACAGGATTTGAGCCCAGCGGGGATTGTCTCCAGTTTTAGCCCTCTGTGTAGGAAGGTGTATCATGGGCCTTATGGTCCTGGAGTGAAGGTGAGAGGCAGTGTGTTTACTTCCGGTGGAGAATTTTCATCACGCACCTGGGTCAACTGCTTATGTTCCCTCCTTTCTCCTTTTGGCACTGGGGACCTTTTTTCCTCTATTGGCTGGTGTACCATCTAGCATACAGAGAGCATTAGATGCGATTTTTTTCTGCTTCTTTTTCATGTATACTGAGGCCGTTTAATCAGCCGGATCCCATTGAAGGATTACCCATTCAGAAGAGTGACTATACCTCTGTGATTTCATCTAAGAGGAGTAATGAACTATGTTGGTGCTCATGGACGTTTGAGTTAAGGACTTTTTTTTATTTTTTTTTATTTTATTTTATTTTATCATAGTGCTGCACTTTCTGATGTCATAAGTCTGTATATTTTAGCCTCAAAAATTTTGTTCTGGTTGCTGCACTTAGATGGGCATATGTGTTTTCTTCCAGTTGCTTACAAGAAGCTTTCCACTTGTCACAGAGCTGCCGCATAGTACACAGCTGATGGACTATTGATGGACTATGAATTTGTTGTTGGGTACCCACTAGTTACCAGTGTTTGGGAGTTGTATTGCGCCAATTTAACCCCTTGTAAAGAGCTTCATGGAATGGATTTCCATGGCTGAGCAGCTGCATCCAAGTCTTACATTGACAAGTGCAATGCAAAGTGTCGGATGTAGTGGTGTAAAGGATGCCGCCACTGGACTCTAGAGCATTGGAGATGCATTCTCTGGGGTGACAAATCATGCTTCTCTTCCTGGCAATGCATCAGTGGTATTAAATATGCCCCATATCATCCATGGCAATGGACGTGTTTAGGTTTGGTGGTTGCTAGGACAATGATACTTGTCTGACTGTATTGTGCCAAGTGTAAAGTTTGGTGGAGAGGGAATTATGGTGTCAGGTTGTTTTTAGGGTTGGACTTGGTTAGTTCCAGTGAAAGGAACTCTTAAGGCATCAGCATACAAAGATATTTTGGCCAATTTCATGATCCCAACTTTGTGGGAACAGTTTGGGGGTGGCCCCCTCCTGTTCCAACATGACTGCGCACAAGTGCACAAAGCAAGGTCCATAAAGACATGGATGAGTGAATCTGGGGTGGAGGAACTTGACTGGCCTGCAGAGAGTCCTGATCTCAACCCGATAGAACACCTTTGGGATGAATTTGAGTGGACACTGCGAGCCTGGCATTCTCGTCTGACATCAGTGCTTGAGCTCACAAATGCGCTTCTGAAAGAATAGTGAAACATTCCCATAGACACACTCCTAAACCTTGTGGACAGTCTTCACAGAATAGTTGAGGCTGTTATAGCTGCAAAGGGTAGGCCAACTCAATATTGAACCCTACGGACTGAGACTTGTATGCCATTAAAGTTCATGTGCGTGTAAAGGCAGGCATCCCAATACTTTTGGCAATATAGTGTATGACATACTCCTCCCCAATTAATACTAGACTACTCGACTTATGTAACCTTCTAGACATCCAAAATGCTCTGAATTTCAAGAAGATTCATTATTTAGCCTTAAAGGTTAAGTTCATCTTTAAAAAAAAAACAAATAAATGCACATTTTTTTACTGGTTAAAAATTTGCATGTATTCTTTTTTTCTAAGGAGCATACAGGGCATTGCACCAGCGATCAGCAGATTGCGGGTGCAATCTCAGGCTACTGCAATCTCTCAGGATAGCTGTCTGCCCATACCTGGTATGGGCAGGCAGTCACTTGAGAGCAGTACTTGAGAGTACTCACCAGCACCCTCGTAGTTCATTGAGAATTACAAGCTGTCAGCAGCAATGGTTGATGGTTCTTGTAGTCTATATATTCCTAGGAAACTGTGACTGAATGACGCAGTCATGTAGACAGAGCCCTGCACAGTCACACTGTTTTCAAATTGTGACAGTGGGCGCATGGAGAAGATCCCCTGGAAAGAAATCTGTCAATTTAGAGTCAGTGAAGGGTACTTAATCAGGGAGGGTTCCAAACAAAGCTGTTACAGGATTATGGCCACACACTTAGGGCCGTTCACACAGGGCGAATTGCGCTCCGACTTGTGTCTCCCAAGTCGCCTCAAGTCGCTTGACATCTGAAATCCCATTGAAGTGAATGGGAGCCATCTTAATGTACACTACTGAAGTCGCTCCGACTTCAGAAAAAGTTCCTGTACTACTTCAAGGCTACTTCTATCCGAATTGTGCCCATAGAATTCAATGGAAGTCACCTCCAAGTCAGATCCCCCATCTATATTGTACCGACTTACAGGAAAAAGAAAATAATTTACACAGTTACTTCCCCCAAATTACCCAGGCAACCCCCTCTCTCTCTTCTCTCATTGGCCACAGGCAAAGTCACCTGGCATGGAGTCACGTTGTAAGTCGCGCTGAAGATGCGTTGTAAGTCGCCTAGCAAAGTCGGCCCGAAGTTGGATCGCCCATGTGTGAATGCAGGCTCTGTAGTTCAAGTTCAAATAGGACTGTGGATAATTTATGAAAAGAGGCTGCTTAACATATGACATACCTTTTATTGGGCTCCATTTGCTAAATATCACATTCAAGCTTGAAACTGTCAATTCACTATCCTGTTTTGCGGTATTTAACCTCCCTGGCGGTATGATTATTTCAGATTTTTGGTGCTGAAAGCGGTACATTATTTTGCATGGAAATTTGGCGTTTTATATTGTAGGCCTGTAATTCTTAGGAATAACTCACTTAAATCTGTCCAAACCAGAGTCTAGTAGACATCCCGGGTATGATAAAGTTTGAAACATGAAATCATAAATTATAATATAATAAATAACTAAAAATAATTATCAAAAATAATAACGTAATAGTAATAAAATGTATTCAATATGAAACCGTTACCTCATTGAGCAGCTCCTTCAGTGACAAACTGTTACATCCTAAGTGTCTGAAGGAGCGTTATAGAAGGTCTTTTCTCCCTGCTGCTATTAGACTTTACAATCAAAACTGCTCCCAGTGAACCATTAACCATAATACACACTGTTATTACTGTTTTATTGTGTAAAATACTACCTGTGTGCAATATTACCTGCAATACGTGTAATACCACCTGTGTGGAATACTACCTGCAATACTTACTTTTTCCTCATTTGTATTTATACAGTGTGTGTGTATATATTTGTATACTATAGTATGTCTATTGTCTATATATTTGCATTTAGTGTTTATTTTTTCATGCTGCTGTAACAAAGAAATTTCCCCACTGTGGGACGAATAAAGGTTTATCTTATCTTATCTTAATCAAACCAAAAACACTGAAATTTGCTCAGTTGCAGAATTGTCGCTGTCGTCGCTTTCAATGTCTGATGATAAATTTCCCCAAAAATCAGTATCACTCAATTCTGCAAATGATTCTTATTTACTATCGGTGTTTTCTAGCTGATCAAAAACCACTTTTGACGCAAAGGGACACTTTTTGGTTGCCATGGACATTCTCAAGTTTTCAGGCAGAAAGAATGGCATCTATAATATAAAAGTGTATGCAGGGCACTGGGCAAACCACTAGGGACAAAGGGGATGTGAAATGATTTCATACAGAAATGTAATCTTACAGATCACAGTGTACTGTATGTGTACTGTGTGTTTCACTTTTTGAATTTGCCGCCGGTCTCCACCCCCGTGCGACGCGACGCTCACAGGGAACGGAGCCCGGCACACAGAAGCATTGTATGAGCTGATAAAGGAGACCAGCTGGTTTGATTTTTTTTTGTCATGATTTTCAAATTGTTGTTAATTAATGAGATTGGTCGGTAATTTCCAACCATACTTAAGTCCTTTCCCTGCTTTGGAATAACTGATAGGTAGGCTTGGTTGGCAGTAGAGTCTAGGGGGTGTCCTCTCTTAAGGAGTTGAAGAAACGGGCCAGGTAAGGAGGGAGGACGTCTTGGAATGTTTTGTAGTAGGGGGCCGAAAAGCCATCAGGGCCGGGAGCAGTACCAGTGCGTAGGTTTTTTATGACACCTAGGATTTTGTTTTCCGAAATAGGAGATTCAAATATAGACCGTTTGGGAGTCCGTAAGAGTAGGGAATGGTATATACTTCAGAAAGGCTTCCATTTCATCTTGGGAGGCAGTGCCTTCTTTTGCGTATAGTTTGGAGTAGGAGGTATGGAAGGCTTCTAGAATCCTTTTTGGGTTCTGAGTGAGGGATCCTGATGGTGGAATGCTTTGCATCTCTTTAGAGGCGAGTTGAAACCCTGAGTGTTGTGGGAAGCAACCTTGAAAGTTGCGGTTGAGGGGGGAGAGTCAGCCATGAACCCGAGGAGAAAGGTGTACTCGTATGATATACACACCTACCTCAAAGCTGAGAGCGAGACCTTGAGCTGGAGATACCGGACCTGTAATAGCAACCTGTGTAACGGTTACCTACTCTGTGGCACCAGAGGAGGATCCGCCATCTGGTATGCAACAGAGAGAGTGGCATGTGAGAACCGCTCTGGCCAGGGGGCACCTTGCTGGTCCCAAAAGGGAGACCAATGCCACCACCTTAGCGACCCAAAGATTTGCAATGTCGTTGCTTAACTACCCCGAAACATAACATAAAAACCATCAAAAAGAACCAGTTAGGGTATAGTTCAGTTTCTTCTGATCCCCTCAGTTCTTTATGGGCTCTGATGTTTTGGCCAAGGGGGATCTACAGATATGCCCTGGCCTATAAATGAAAGTCCAGAGAAGTGTTGCATTTTCATGGTAGCATCAGGAGTTTCCGATGCTAGGTTGGAGGCATCAACTGGAAGGGGCGGGTGGGTTTTGGTACCTGGATAAAGCGAGGCTAGGTAGCAGTAACGGGTCATTTTGCAAAAGGGATGTGACCGGGCTAGAAGACCAATAGGAGAAGGTGGGAAATCGGTAGTGTGATTGGATCCAGTTTGTGACCGTCCTGAAGGGGGTCCTTTAGCATTCTAAGAAAATTCCTTTGTCTACCATTCAGGGAGGAACCAAGTCCCAGTGCCTCTTAGATTTTTGCTTGTTCCAAAGGGGGGTCACGAGGCTGCCTGGGGGAGGTCTTTTGGAGGGACCTTGGCACTGATATTAAAGTAGGAGTGTAATTTCTTGTGATATGAGCCCTAGTTGGAGAAATTTTTTTTCGCCCTCTGAGAATGTAGAGAATCCGTATGATTTGTTCTTGAATAAAAATTGCAGGCGGAAAGGAAAGGCCCACCAGTATTTTATGGCCTTCTGAGCTAGTACAGTGACGAGTGGTTTAAAAGCTCTCCTCTTTTGTATTATTGTGGGTGACAAATCAGCAAAGAGTTGTATCGGGTGCCCTTGAATAGAGAGAGTCTCCAAAGTACGGGATTTGTGCATTATTTTCTCCTACAGTGAAGTAGTGGGGTTTAACCACTATGTCGCGAGGTAGTCCATCCTGGCACAGAGGTTGCAGGGCTCTGTGGGACCTATCCAGCTCAAGTCTGTGGTCGGAGATGTCGGGTATAGTGTCTTTGATGAAGGTTTTCACTGCCCCCTGTATGTCAGTAATAGACTCGGGTAGGCCTCTAATGCGAAAATTGTATTGTCTATTCCTGTTTTCCAGGTTGTCTATTTTGGAGAGGGCAGTATCAAGCTGGTCCTGCAGTGTTTAGATGCAGCAGGGATTTTGGTTAGTGCGGGCATGCACATTGTCTACTGCCTGTTCAATGGCATCTATGTGACTGACCAGGCTCTGTAGGTCAGCTTTTATGGAGCAGGTGATTTGTGCAGCTTTATGAGCCAGGCCTGCATCTGGCATCTCTGAGAATTTGTTCAATAGAGTGGAGAAGTCGGGATGGTGGGCTGAGGGTGAGAGGGAGCCCTGGGGAGATACCAGTAGATTGTCCATGGAGTGCGTCAAGGGAGATTGTATTAGATCCACCACTGTCCTGTCCAGAAGGGATATTGTAGAAGCCGGAGAAGTGGCAGGGTGATAAGAATTACTCATGGGTATTGCAGGTGCCCTAGATGCAGCCTGGATAGCCTCAGGAGGGTCCGCTATGTTTTCTCCTCCATCTGTGTCACAGCGTGGCTGAGGAGTGGCCGCCATATTGGATGGGCTGGGCGCGTGTAGGCCGAATGTGAGCTGACGGCTCACCTCTTTTCTAGGATGGTCCCCGGACATATGAGGGGGTGCCCCAGGGTGTCTGTGTCGGCAAAGGAGAGCTGTGCTGGCGTTCGCTGGTGTATGGTACCTCGTATGGCCGGAGCGGGTGGGAGCTCCAAGCTGCAGCGTCCTCTCGGAGGTCCTGTGCATACGCACTCATGATAGTCTGTTCTAAATGATGACCATTAACAGTGACACAAAAAAGCGAATGCAAACAGGGGTTTAAAGACAGCATTGAAGCCACAGGCCAATTTCCTACAATAACATACGTTGCCTAAAGACTGAAGGCCGTGGCATCCACGGTGCATATATCCTGTATTGTGGAGAAAGTCACATAGGAGAACACCTCCATCGTGTACATATCGAGAAGATGGCACATAATGGCAGGCATATAACTACCACGAGGTAGGGGGTTAAATAAAAACTTCATATAGTATAAGGCAACCATGTCCAGACCCCAAAGCAGCTGCACCAAAGGTCATCGCATACCGGTGTAGCTTTTTTCTTGATTTTGAGAAAAAGAAATAGACACTCTGAGTGTGAAGGAAAAAGGGGAAAAAGGGGGAGAGAAGACAAAAAAAGTGGGGGAAGGCAAAGTGGGGAGCAGCGGAGGGGTCGACGGCTCAAGAAGTCTGATTCTGTTTGAGAGTAATCTTAATTTAGGAGTATATTCATCTGAGAAATAGAACAAGTCCCATTACAGCCAATGTGTGTTATGTTCCTCCGTCTTGTCCCTGAGGGTAGCAGTTAAGCATTCCATCTGTTGGATAGTGCTCACTCTGGCAGTGATACTGTAGGAGGGGATTGTTGTTTCCACAAGCTGGGGATGCATGCCCTGGTGCCATTTAGAAGATGTTTTAATAAACACTTAAAGTATTTGTAAAGGCAGAAGGTTTTTTTTATCTTAATGCATTCTATACATTAAGATAAAAAAAACTTTTGTGTGTAGCAACCTCCCCAGCACCCCGTAATTACTTACCTGAGCCCCATCTCTCTCCAGCAATGTCCACGAATGCCTAAGCCATCTGGGACACTCCTCTGTAATTGGTTGAGAAACAGCAGCGGTTCTATTGGCTCCCGCGACTGTCAATCAAAGCCAGTCAGCCAATTAGGGGAGAGAGGGAGCGGGGCCAGGTCGGGCTCCGTGTCTGAATAGATACACGGAGCTCTGACTTGGCTCGGGTGCCCCCATAGAAAGCTGCTGGCTGTGGGGGTACTCGATAGGAGGGAGGGGCCAGGACCTGCAAAGAGGGACCCGAGAAGAGGAGGATCCGGGCTGCTCTGCTCTGTGCAAAACCAATCGCACAGAGGAGGTTGATATAACATGTTTGTTATTTAAAAAAAAACAAAAAAAAACAAGACTTTACAATCACTTTAAGGTATTTCTTACTTGACATAGGGGTTAAGTTAAGGAGCACTGCAGATGGGTTGTCAAAAAAGAGAGATATCAGTAAGTTTGTGAATGATCTATAGGACTTGTCTCTGCCTTTTTGGATCGGTTCTCTCAACAGTAATGCATAGAAACCTAAATATGGAAATTTGATAATCATTAGGGTTGATTCACTGAAAGTATAACTAAAGAAAAAACTGTTTTAGTTTTGGATAGCATGAAAGCGCATTAGAACAACCGTCAGGTTTTATATTGCTGTCTATGCCCCGATTAGGGAGATTCAGCCTTTCTATTTGTCCTGTTTACTATTATCATTGAAAGTGAAAGTAAAAGAAAATCCCAAATTTTGGGTTGTTCCCAGAAAAGTAATAGAGGGAATGTTTTCCTATGGGGACACAGATGGTAAAAAATAGAAAAAAAACTGACAGGGGTTATAACCCTTCCTTACTCTATTCAAAATGAAAAAAAAAAGTTCTGCCTATAGTTCTACTATACAAGTTGCTCCAGAGGTTTGTAAAGTTGTAAAGTGAAGCTTTACTTCATGTACTAAGAATACCCAATCACCTGGAAGAAAAAAAAAAAACAGCATTTTTGTTTGCATATGATTGGATAATAGAAGTCAGCAGAGCTCCCCCTCATTTACTAAGCTCAGGAGCAACTTCACATGCAAAGTGCTCAGTGTATGTGCCTATTACATGTAGTAAAATATAGTTATTTTCTCCTGTCATTTTGTCAGATTTTTTAGAGACTTTATTTTGTGAATATACAAGCATATACTGTACATAATTTGCTGCAATAATCCTCCAAATCACTCCAAACATAATACAATGTACATGCATATCACAATGGTCGAATCCCTTGTTTGAACATATGTCATGTAGTGGGGATACTTTTTCACAATTATTTTTTGGGATATAATCCCACTGACAAATTCTCACTGACATCAATTATCTGGTAATTCTTCCAAGTGACCACAAGTGTAAGGAGCATTCTTCCCACTGACCATCACACTAATGTATCATGACTTGTAAATATAGTCATTTTTAGTAGGGGTTGCCTGAGACTGGAAAAATATTTCAAGGGTTCCTCTGGTTGAAAAGGTTGAGATGGGCTGCTTGAAAGTGTAAAAAAAAGTAAAACTTTATTTTTCATTTTGGATAGAGTAATGGAGGGTTAGAACTAGGGATGCACCAATACCATTTTTTTTACAATGAGTACGGGTACCGATACTGTTTTTCTAGTACTCGCCGATACCAATTACCGATACCTACCGCAACGTTTTCGTTTACACTTCAGCTGTCAGCAATGGTACAAAGCATTGAAAAGTTATTTACAAATTAAATAAATTATTTATTTTTTTAAATGTTGTGCTTTTTTCAATGTGAATATATGTTAAAGGCGTAAAAATATTAACGAACAAAGCAAACAACAAAAAGAGTTTTAAATTATTAATAGTTTATAAAATAGAAGTGAACAAAAATAATATCATCAGGAAAATAATGATTAAATGGAGAAAGACTATAAGTAGTTAATAAGGTTGATTAGAGTAAATTAAGGGTTAATAAGGGGTTAAACAGAGGAACAATTTATACAAAATATTTTTTTTTATTTGACAGGCTGTTATAACCACTTCCCGTCCAGCCTATAGCAGAATGACGGCCAGGCGGGGGTTTTGTTATCCTGGCTGAACATCATATGACGTCTTTCAGAATAAGTGTTGCGAACGGTGATGTGTCACTCTGACACACCGCAACTCTGATCGTGGTAAAGAGCCTCTGACGGAGGCTCTTTACCACGTGATCAGCTTTGTCTGATCACAGCTGATAACTGTGTAAACAGGAAAAGTCGTGGACCTGCTTTTCCTCTACTCGCGCTGCCAGACGCAAGTAGAGCAAAGGCCAGTGGCTGCTTTCCTCACAAGGTGGGTCTGCACTGATTGATTATCAGTGCAGCCCCCCCAAGGATGCCCACCCAGGACCACAAGGGATGTGCCCACCCAGGACCACCAGGTATGGTGATCAATGCCCAATAGGGATGACACTCAGTGCCCATCAGTGATTCCTGCCAGTGCCTGCCAGTGCCTCCTGATCAGTGCTGCCTAATAGTGCCATCTATCAGTGCTGCCTATCAGTGCCCATCAGTGCCCACCAGTGCCACATATCAGTGCCCATCAGTGCCACCCATCAGTGCCACCTATGAGTGCCCAGTGCCACCTATCAGTGCCCATCAGTGCTGCCTATGCGTGCCCATCAGTTCCACATATCAGTGCCCATCAATGCTGCATATCAGTGCCACCTCTCAGTGCCGCCTATCAGGGCCAACCAGTGCTGCATATAAGTGCCTCGCCATCAGTGCCCATCAGTTCCACCTCATCAGTGTCAATCAGTACTGCCTCATCAGTGCCCGTCAGTGCAACCTCATCAATGCAGATCAGTGAAGGAGAAAACTCACATATTTACAAAGTTTTGTAACAGAAACAAAGTAAAACTTTTTTTTCAACATTTTCTGTCTTTTTTTACTTGTACGTGCACACAAAATAAAAACCCCAGTGGTGACCAAATACCCCCAAAAGAAAGCTATATTTGAGAAAACATGATGAGAATTTTGTTTGGGTACAGTGTAGCATGACCGTGCAATTGTCATTCAAATTGCAACAGCGCTGAAAGCTGAAAATTGTTCTGGGCAGGAAGGGGGAAGTGTCGGTATTGAAGTGGTTAACCCTTTTGTGCCAACTGTACGCAAATATGTGGCCTCAGCTTGAAGGGGTTGTACTGGGGTGATGCATGCAGCTGCATGCATCACCCCAGTACCATTGTTTAGAGCGGACAGTCGGCTTTCTTTTGATAACAACTCATGCAGCTAAAAGCTGCTCTGCAGTTATCCCAAGGACCAGGAGGGGACGCCCCCCTCCCGCTGCCTACCATGGCTCTCCCGGGTTCTTCCATCTCACCAGGAGGCTTGAGCAACCAGCTGGCATGTCCGTTGACTGGCCTAAGATCCAAATGAAGCTGCAATCACTTTGATCAGATCTCGGAACTAGTAACCCGGAAACGATGTGACATCACTTCCGATTTTACTGGAGCCTTAAAGGCGCCAGATTTAAAAAAAATGTCAGTGTTCAAAACAGCCAAACTTGCACCCCAGATCCTTCCATAAAGAGTACCTGTCACTGCCTATTACTGTCACAAGGGTTGTTTGCATTCCTTGTGACAGCAATAAAAATGATCAGATTTTTTTTTAAAGAGACAGTGTAAAAAAAAAAAAATATTTAAAAAATTTTTTTAAAGCGCCCTGTCCCTCCGTGAATGAAGGACGTGATGCATACATAAGTTGCGCCCGCAAATGTAAACGGTGTTCAAACCACACATGTGGGGTATTGCCGCTACCATTAGATCGAGAACAATAATTCTAGCAAAAGTCCTCCGCTGTAACTCTAAACTGGTAATCAGTAGAATTTTTAAAGCGTCACCTATGGAGACTTTTAAGCACCGTAGTTTGTCACCATTCCACAAGTGTGCGCAATTTCAAAGCGTGACATGTTGGGTATCTATTTACTTGGTGTAACATCATCTTTCACAGTATACAAAAAAATTGGGCTAACTTTACTGTTTTGTTTTTCTTAATTCATGAAATGTCTTTTTTCCCAAAAAATTGCATCTGAAAGACCGTTGCGCAAATACCGTATGACATAAATGATTGCCATTTTATTCTCTAGGGTCTCTGCTAAAAAATATATATATAACCTTTGGAAGTTCTAAGTGATTATCTAGCAAAAAATACGGATTTTAACTTGTAAGCAACAAATGTCAGAAAAAGGCTTAGGCATGAAGGGCTTAAACTGACTTCATCTGCAGACCGTAAATGAATAAACAGAAAGATAGACAAAGAGAAACAATGCTTCTTTTTATCTATCTGTTTCAGCGGCTGAGCAATGTTGTTGATAAACATTGCCTGGCTGCTTTCTTTTTTTTTGACAGCTCTGATGGCCGGGACTTAGTCTACACTTCAGCCGTCAACAGGGGAACCCCACTGACAGCTCAATGAGTCATTGGTTGTTAAAGATGTGATGGCTCCTTAACAACTGATAAGTGCTGGCTTTTTTTTTTACATTTCAGCTGTCACTGGGGGAATTCTGCTGACAGATGAAAGAACCAAACTTAACCACTTCAATACAGGACGTTTATACCCCCTTCCTGCCCAGACCAATTTTCAGCTTTCAGCACTCTCACACTTTGAATGACAATTACTCTCTCATGCTACACTGTACTCAAACAAATTTTTTTTTCACACAAATAGAGCTTTCTTTTTGTGGTATTTAAGAACCTCTGGGTTTTTTATTTTTTGTGACATAAGTGAAAAAATGCGAAAATTTTGAAAAAAACCCCACTTTTTTTTTAGTTTCTGTGATAACGTTTTGCAAATAAGTAATTTTTGTTCATAAATTTGGGCCAAAACCTATACTGCTACCTATCTTTGGTAAAAAAAATAACCCAAATAAGTGTATATTATTTGGTCTGTGTAAAAGTTCTAGAGTCTACAAGCTATGGTGCCAATCATTGAAAATTGATCACACCTGGCCCTGAAATGTCAGGAATGTACAAATACACCCCAAATTACCCCCTTTTGAAAAGTAGACAATCCAAGGTATTTAGTAAGAGGCATGGCGAGTTTTTTGAAGTTGTACTATTTTCCCACAATTCTTGGGAAAAATAAGAAATTTTTTTTTTTTGCACAAAATTGTCATAACAACAAGTTATTTTTCACACACAGCATATGCATACTTCCAATTACATCCCAAAATACATTCTGCTACTCACCCCGAGTATGCATACCACATGTGTGAGACTTTTTCACAGCCTGGCCACATAGAGAGGTCCAACATGCAGGGAGCACCATCATGCATTCTAGGAGCAGAAATTTCACATCTAATTTCCTAACCGCCTATTACCCTTTTGAAGGCCCTGGAGCACCAGGACAATGGAATTACCCACAAAATGACCCCATTTTGGAAAGCAAACACTCCAACGTAAATTATACGAGGCATTATGAGTCTTTTGAATGGTTCATTTTTTTCCACAAGTCTTCGAAAAACGTGGAACGAAAATGAAAACACTTTTAGTTTTACAGAAAGTGGTCAATTTATAAGATATTTCTAACACATAGCATGTACATAGCAAAAATTACCCCCAAAAATATATTCTGCTACTCGTCCCGAGTATGGCGATACCATATGTGTGAGACTTTTTCACACCCTGGCCACATACAGGGGCCGAACCTGCAGGGAGCACCACCAGGCATTCAAGGAGTATAAATTACACATAAAATTTCATTCATACCTATGACACTTTTGAAGGCCCTGGATCACCAGGACAGTGGAATTACCCCCAAAATTACCCCATTTTGGAAAGCAAACACCCGAGGTATATTCTATGAGGCATGGGCTGCAGATAGGTATTCGGGTACTCTGATGGGCTGCAGATAGGTACTCAGGTATTCTGATGGGCTGTGGATAGGTACTCGGGTACTTTGATGGGCTGGAAACAGGTACTCGGGTAATCTGATGGTCTGGTGACAGGTACTCGGGTACTCTAATGGGCAGGTGACAGGTACTTGGGTATGCTGATGGGCTGGTGACAGGTACACTGATGGGCAGGTGACAGGTACTCGGGTACTCTGATGGGCAGGTGCCAGGTACTCAGGTACTCTGATGGGCAGGTGACAGGTACTCGGATGGGCTGGTGACAGGTACTCGGGTGCTCTGATGGGCAGGTAACAGGTACTTGGGTACTCTGATGGTCTGGTGACAGTTACTCTGGTACTTTGATGGGTTGATGACAGGTACTCGGGTACTTTGATGGGTTGGTGACAGGTACTCGGGTACTCTGATAGGTTGGTAACAGGTACATTGGTACTCAGATGGGTTGGTGACAGGTACTCATGTACTCTGATCAGATGGTGACAGGTACTCGGGTACTCAGATGGGATGGTGACAGAGGTACTCGGGTACTTTGATGAACAGGTAACAGGTACTCGGGTACTTTGATGGGCAGGTGACAGGTACTCGGGTACTTTGATGGACAGGTGACAGGTACTCGGGTACTTTGATGGGCAGGTGACAGGTACTCAGGTACTTTGATAGACAGGAGACAGGTACTCAGGTACTTTGATGGACAGGAGACAGGTACTCTGATGGGCTGTGACATGTACTTTGATGGGGTGGTGACAGGTCCTCTTTATTGGGGGGGTGATCAGTGTGCTTGGTGTACAGTAGGTGGTAACAATCTGTTACCGCAATCTCCCTCTCACACACGATCAGTGTGTGACAGGGAGAACCTGTCACATGATTTAAACAGTTTTATCTTTTTATTAGCAATAAAAGCTGACAAGGGTTCTAATTCTTCTCCACTCTAGCCATCCCACTAGATATCGCATGAGATAAAATACTACATGGTTTCATGAGATAAATACCACATACGGTACTTTGAAAAAATACTGCATGTGTTTTTTAGTGAATGCCATTTTTTTTTAAATGCTATGTGTTATTTTACCACTTTTCCTAAAATGGTAGATACCACTTTGTGAATGGAGCCCACAGATAACAACCAACCCCACTTATGTAATCCTCTATACCAGTAGCGGTCAACTTAGGTGATGTGGAGGGCTGCACACAAAATTCAATGAATATTCAGTGTCAGAGACAGCAGTCACACAGCAAGATATAAGTCAAAGACCATGGCCATGATACAAGATATAGTCAGAGACTGCAACCGAGTTGCAGGAGACTTTTAGGGACTGTGGATATGGTATAGGAGTTGTTGGAGACCGAGGACATATAGCAATGATTTCAAGCAGTTTTATTTAATAACAGGGCAATAGGGACACAGCATGGACATCACGGCTCTAGATATTAAAACTCTAAGAATTTCCAGAAGACAGTTTCATTATTTATCCAGTACAGGCGGTCCACGGGTTACAAACAAGATAGGGTTCAGCTGTACATTAGATACAGGATTGTTTGTACAGGATTTGTTTCAGCTTCAGCTTTTTGGATAGCATAGGGAAGGGTTATCACTAGAGTTAAGCGGACACCTGGATGTTTGGGTTCGGCAGGTTCAGCCAAACTTCGCGAAAAAGTTTGGGTTCGGTACCGAACTTGACCCCGGACCCCGAACCCCATTGAAGTCAATGGGGACCCAAACTTTTCGGCACAAAAATGGCTGTAAAAAACTCCTGGAAAGTGCTAGAGGGCTGCAAAAGGAAGTAAAATGGGGTAAGAGTAGGACAAGTGCCCTACAAAAAAATGGGGATAGGGAAAATAACTTAAAATAAAAATAAAAATAAAAATGGGAAGGGGGTGGATGTGGAGTAGGAGCCTAGAGGTTGACTAGGCCATGACCATGGCAGTGTAGGTGGAAGTGGCGGTAGTGGAGGAGGAGGAGGAGGAGGAGGTAACCAACACTTTTTGTTGTTTGTTTGTTTTTTTTCTAATTGGGGTAGCCCCCCAAAATATTGAGGCATATTAAAAAAAACAAGTATACCAATGGCTGTGTGAGGACGGTCTATATGTCTATTCTGCAGGACTTCTTACAGGAGCAGCAGGAACCTCTCCCTATAGAACTAGGAGACGATTTTAGAACAATAATCTGTCCCTTACAGCACCAGCAGGAACCTCTCCCTATAGAACTAGGAGATGATTATAGAACTATAATCTGTCCCTTACAGCAACAGCAGGAACCTGACCCTATAGCAGTAGGCGATGATTTTAGATCAATAATCTGTCCCTTACAGCACCAGCAGGAACCTCTCCCTATACCAATAATCTTTCCCTCAAAGCAGTAGACTCTACCTAGTTCAGTATCAGATCGTTCTGTAATGCAGGATGAGATGTTATTAGATCTGCAATCTGTCCCTAAAAGCAGGAGTAGTAAACTCTACCTAGTCCAGAATCAGATCTTTCTGTAATGCAGGATGAGATCTGCAATCTGTCCTTCAAAGCAGTAGTAGTAGTAATCTCTACCTAGTCCAGAATCAGATTGTTCTGTAATGCAGGATGAGATGTTATTATACCATTAGTACCATTAGTAGGCATGGCTGTGATGGCTTCTAAGGGCAAACCAGTGAAACACTTGTTGATTGGCTGCCCTGCAGCTTTTCAACAGGCGGGATAAAATACTCGAACCCAAACTTTTTTTCGAATGTCCGGGTTCGGGTCCGGTTCATGGACACCCCAAAGTTCGATACGGACCCAAACTTTACAGTTCGGGTTCGCTCAACTCTAGTTATCACCACTGTAATCTTTGTTTTGCTGTCTGTGTTTCTGTTCAGAAGATTTCACCTCACTTCCTGTCCCAATGATAATTGGATTTTGAAAATTTTGAGTTGTTGGGGAAACAAACCTTGGTGATAAAGCATCAGTGGAGACACATTTTTCCCATAATAACTCTTACAGGAGTGAATTTCCCTTCCTAGGGGGAGATTTCCTCTCACTTCCTGTTGTCTTCCTCCGTTTGTAAGTAGGGGTCGTTCGTAAGTTGGATGTTTGTAACTAGGGGACCGCCTGTACCCTGTGTTTGAGGTTGTCAAGCACATAAGTGCATGCAATTAAAACGAAAAGCACAATAGTGGTAAAAAGGAATCACATTTACTACAAAATATATAACCTCAAAAGGGAGTTTGCACTACGGAATATTAAATAAAATGGTAGACATGTATCTGAAACAAGGTCAACAAACAGTACCATCCTGTATCTAATGTACAGCTGCAAATATAAATTTTACATATGTATATTATAGTAATTTATTGGTTGTAATTTTAATGAAGAATCCCATACATCTACATGTTTTTCGGTTCAAGGGAAACCAGCATATTATTTCATAGAACTCATCCCAATATCAATGTGAATACAGTATTAGAGAATCTGAAGAAAACTGAGAAAAATTATTCTGTTGGCATGTAATTTTAACATAAAAATGTTATCACTTTCAACAAATAAATAAATGTTAATTAATTTACTTTGATATTTTAAGTACCTTACTTAATTTTCATTAGTTCTTAAAACACACCTTTTACATCTACAAAAATAATGTATAATACTGAGTAATCTAGACAAAACTTTTAAGGTATGTTCATTTCCATATTCTAATTGAGTTACATTGTGGTAAGCATGTTTGACAAACATGCAACTGCACAAGTTTTGATACTGTCCTTTTAACCACTTGCCGGCCGCCGATCGGCATCTGACGGCGGCAAAGTGGTTAGTTCCCGCAAAACGCCGTCATACGACGGCGGCTGCGGGAACGAGTTTAGTGAGCGCGCGCGCGCCGCTGGAGGCGCGCCCGCGCGCTCACTGTGTTCGGGGAGGGCCAGGGAGCGGGTGCGGCGGCTTCGATTGCCACCGGCTACCCGTGATGGCCCCCCCGAGCGGAGGAACGGAGGTCCGTGTATGTAAACACGGACCTCCGCTCTGTGTGAAGGGGGAAGGGCTGTGATCACAGCCTTCCTGTATACGAAGGCTGTGACCACTTCCCTTCCCCAGATAGTGCAGTCCCCCTACAGTTAGAACACGCCCAGGGAACATATTTAACCCTTAGAGCGCCGCCTGCAGGTTAACCCCTTCACTGCCAATGACATTTGCACAGTAATGAGTGCATTTTTATAGCACTGATCGCTGTATAAATGCCAATGGTCCCAAAAAAGTGTCAAAATAGTCCGACGTGTCCGCCCCAATATCGCAGTACCGCTAAAAATTGCAGATCGCCGACATTACTAGTAAAAAAAAAAAACCCCAAAAATGAATTCTCATCATCCGTAAACGCGACCACTTTTGCGCAAACCAATCAATAAACGCCGATTGCAATTTTTTTTATCGCAAATATGAAGATTGACATCCCCCTGACGTGATAGACCCCTTCCCTTCACCAGTGTCGGAAGCATATGTC
>BLSH010210597.1:27597-38350 GCA_018402905.1 Glandirana rugosa | reverse complement strand
ACAGGTGACAGGTACTCGAGTACTTTGATGGGCAGGTGACAGGTACTCGGGTACTTTGATGGACAGGTGACAGGTACTTGGTACTTTGATGGGCAGGTGACAGGTACTCGGGTACTTTGATGGACAGGTGACAGGTACTCTGATGGACTGTGACAGGTACTTTGATGGGGTGGTGACAGGTACTCTTTATTGGGGGGGTGATCAGTGTGCTTGGTGTACACAGTAGGCGGTAACCAGCTGTTACCGCAATCTCCCTGTCACACACGATCGGTGTGTGACAGGGAGAACCGCGGTAACAGCTTGTTACCGCGGTTTGTTTGCATCACATGACCAGCTGTGATTGACACAGCCGGTCACGTGGTAAAGAGCCAAATCTATTGGCTCTTTACACGGATCGGAGCTGGGCTTTGTCCGAGGGACAAGCCTCAGCTCTGATCGCCGCGCTGCGCGCCCCCAGGGGCGCGCAGGGGCGGCGTGCACGAGAGGAGCGTTAGTGACCGGCTGTGATTGGACACAGCCGGTCACGTGGTAAAGAGCCAATTTTATGGGGGGGACACAACCCCCCGGCAGACAAGCGATCTGTGATCATATGACGTCCTCCCGGATCGAGGAACAGTCCCTGCCAACGTCATTTTACTATGACTCGGTAGGGAAGTGGTTAATGAGGAAATGTAAGAATTATACATTCAATTAACATTTTTAACACAACCTCAAAATTCTTGAGGAGTATATGGAAAGCGCAGCTCACATAAAATGCCACAAAGGTATATAGGAGAAGCATTTAGAACTGCAAAAATCACATGAATATACATTTTCATATGAAGTATTGTAAAGGAGCCACACTTTATTGACAAATTACAGGTGCCTATGTCAAAATTGTTCAGCCAACATGGTTTTTCAGGACAAACTACAGTTAGACCCTTTATGTTTATCCATTCTAAAAGATCTGAAGAATATGTCAATTGTCAAATCAGTTTCAACCCAAACTTTCCATAGCAAAAATGTTTTGCCCATGTAGCGTAAAGACACAATGTATTTCTGGTGTCCCAGATGTCCTGGAGCTACAACCACCCATAGACAAGAATGGGTGAAGTCCCTGTACTCAGCAATACGCAAATATTTGGTTAATATTGCGACAAGGAGTGAGCTGCGGATGTGAGAGGAGCTAGCCGCTGAAACTGGAGCTCCGTCTCTCCTCATTTTCCAGTGTGTCATAGGAGAGCCCCTCCTCCCGCTCCCTGGTCTGACACAGACGCGGCGGATGGTGTGCGGCTTGAGGCACTGTGACCACAGAACGCTGATGAGCTAATGGGTACGGAATAGCGGGATACTCGGGTAACTACAGCCAGAGCCAACCGGGATATCCTACCACTGTATTTGGCTATATATAAGTAGAGTTGCGCGAACCCGAACTGTAAAGTTCGGGTTCGTACCGGACTTTAGGGTGTCCGTGTCCCGAACCCAAACTTTGACATTTGAGAAAAAGTCCGGGTTCGGGTATTTTTTCACGCCCTTTTGGGCAGCCAATCAACAAGCGTTTCACTCGTTTGCCCTTAGAAGCCATCACAGCCATGCCTACTAATGGCATGGCTGTGATTGGCCAGTGCATCATGTGAGCCAGCCTCTATATAAGCTGGAGTCACGTAGTGCTGCATGTCACATCATCTCATACTAGTGTAGGGAGAGGATCCTGCTGCTGTGAGTGACAGATTAGCTTTATAAAATCATCTCATGCTAGTGTACGGAGAGGATGTTGCTGCTGGTGTGAGGGACAGATTAGCTTTATAAAATCACCTCATACTAGTGTAGGGAGAGGATGCTACTGCTGGTGTGAGGGACAGACTAGCTTTAGAAAATCTGTTAAAAACAGCAATTTATTGGTGGGTGGGTGCTAGAGGAGATTTTTGTTTGCTGGAGTACGTTTTGTTTGCAAAGCAAAGTGCCTCATATAAAACCTAAGCAATTTTTCTGTTTGTTAGGTGGGCGTTTGCAGCCATTTTTGCAAGTGCAGGGCACTTGCAACTGATTGTGTGTCAGGGACATTACTTTAATTGTGTTCTGTTAGTTCAGTTGGCAACATGTTGGCATATTTAAATACTGCTTTTACATTGCAGTTAGAAAAATTACATTTTTTTTTTGTGCAAAATATTACATTTGCGGCCAGCGGGGCATTTCTTGCACAAAATTAAAAAGTGCGTCTACATTGCTGGTTTAAAAAAAAAATATTCTAAATACTACATTTGCGGCCAGCGGTGCATTTCTTGCACAAAAATAAAAAGTGCGTCTACATTGCTGGTTTGAAAAAAAAAAGAATAATAATTTATTATTCTTTTTTTTATTATTAATAAATAGTGCTATATAATACATTCCCACCTTGCTGTGCATTTCTTGCACAAAATTAAAAAGTGCGTCTACATTGCTGGTTTAAAAAAAAAAGAATAATAAATAGTGCTACATAGTACATTTGCACCTTGCTGTGCATTTCTTGCACAAAATTTCCCATTGCCGGTTTAAAAAAATAATATAAATTTGTGCTAAATAGTACATTTGCGTCCAGAATGAGGAGAGCGTCAAATAAGGGACGTGGTCGTGGTGCTGCTGGTGTTGGTGGTGTTGGTAATGCTCCTGTTGCAAGGAGAGGACGTGGTCGATCTGTGCCAGCTACACGTACAAGTGAAACACCTTCCTCAGGTGCGAGTAGCCAACAGAACCTTCAACGTTATATAGTAGGCCCGAATGTCACTCAACGAATGGTGAGGCAAGAACAAGTACAGACGATAGCAGATTGGGTGGCTGACAATGCCTCCAGTTCCTTCACATTGTCTCCCACCCGGTCAGAGTTGGCACCTGAACCCCATGACCATCTGTCTTTCACCTCAGCCCCTTGTAAATCAGGCAAGCAGTCTGAGCCCCAAGTCATGCAGCAGTCTCTTATGCTTTTTGATGACTCTGCTGGTGTGCTTTCCGTGGGCCATCCACATAGTCCTACCCCAGAAGTGGAAGACATAGAGTGCACTGATGCCCAACCACTTCTGTTTCAGGATGAGGACATAGAAACACCACCGCAGCACGTCTCTGATGATGACGAAACACAGGTGCCAACTGCTGTGGCTTTCTACAGTGTGCAGACTGACAAGGAGGGCAGTGGTGAAGAGTGGGTGGAAGATGATGTGGAGGATGATGAGGTCCTAAACCCCACATGGAATGAAGGTCATGCGAGTGATGTGTGCAGTTTGGAGGAAGAGGTGGTGGTCGCACAGAGGCACCAGCACAGCAAAAGAGGAAGAAGGTTGCAAAACCGGAGCGACCGTCCCCTAGACAGTACGCCTGCTACTACCCACCTCACCCAGGGACCTATCACACCTAAGGCAGCTCAAAGGAGTTCCCTGGCGTGGCAGTTCTTCAGACAATGTGCTGACGACAAGACACAAGAGGTTTACACGCTGTGCAATCAGAGCCTGAAGCGAGGCATAAATGTTCTAAACCTGAGCACAACCTGCATGACCAGGCATCTACATGCAAAACACAAGCTGCAGTGGAATAAGCACCTCAAAATCCAAGAAAGGACTCGGGCTCCTCCTGCTTCCTCTTCTGCTGCTGCCTCGGCCTCTTCCTCTACAGTGCCAGTGTAACCTGCCACCTAGCAAACAGACGATGTGACAGCAACGCCACCATGTCCGCCACCATCCCCAAGCATTTCCACACGGTCCCATGGAAGCTTACAACTGTCCATCTCCCAAACACTGCAGAGAAAGAGGAAGTACCCCCCCTATCCACTCACGATCCCTGGCCCTGAATGCCAGCATTTCAAAATTCCTGGCCTTTGAAATGCTGTCATTCCGTCTGGTGGATACGGACTGTTTTAAAAACCTGATGGCGGTGGTTGTCCCACAGTATGTGGTTTCCAGCCACCACTACTTTTCCAGACGAGCTATCCCTTCCCTGCACAAACAAGTCGGGGACAAGATCAAGTGTGCACTGTGCAATGCCATCTGTGGCAAGGTCCACATAACCACTAATACGTGGACCAGTAAGCACGAGCAGGGACGCTATATCTCGCTAACTGAACACTGGGCAAATGTAGTGGCGGGTGGGCCTGAGGCGGATAGCAGTTTGGCGCATGTCCTTCCACCACCGAGGATTGCAGGGCATTTCTCTTTGCCTCCTGTTGCCTCCTCCTCCTACTCCGCTTCCTCCTCCTCTACCACCTCCTCATCCGGTCAGTGTAACGCCTTCACCACCAACTGCAGCACATCCAGAGGAAAACGACAGCTGGCTGTTTTAAAACAGATATGTTTTGGGGATAAATCCCACACTGCGCAGGAGCTGTGGATGGGCATTGAACAACAGACTGATGAGTGGTTGTTGCCACTGAGCCTCAAGTCCGGCCTGGTGGTGTGCAATAATGGGTGAAATCTCGTAGCAGCTCTGGGCCTAGCCGGTTTGATGCACATCCCTTGCCTGGTGCATGTGCTGAATTTGGTGGTGCAAAAATTTCTAAAAAACTACCGGGATATGTCAGAGCTGCTGCAGAAAGTGCGGGCCGTCTGTGAGCGCTTTCAGCATTCTCTCCCTGCTGCTGCTCGCCTGTCTGCGCTGCAGCGGAACTTCGGCCTTCCCGCTCCCCGCCTCCTATGCAACGTGCCCACAAGGTGGAACTCCACCTTGCACATGCTGGAGAGACTGTGTGAGCAGCATCAGGCAATAGTGGAGTTTCAGCTGCAGCACACACGGGTCAGTCGCTCTGCAGAACAGCACCACTTCACCACAAACGAGTGGGCCTCCATGCGAGACCTGTGTACCATATTGCAGTGTTGCGAGTACTCCACCAACATGGCCAGTGCCGATGACGCTGTTCTCAGCGTTACTATCCCACTTCTATGTCTCCTTGAAAAAAACACTTCAGGCGATGATGGAAGAGGATGTGGCACAGGAGGAAGAAGAGGAGTAAGAGGGGTCATTTCCACGGTTATCAGGCCAGTCATTCACAAGTGGCTCAGAGGGTGGGTTCCTGCACCAGCATAGGCCAGGTAAAAAATTTTCAAGCCAGGGCACAGTTCTGGAGGATGAGGAGGACGAGGATGAGGAGGTGGAGGAGGAGGAGGAACCATGTTCACAGCAGGGTGGCACCCAATGCAGCTCATGGGCATCGCTGGAGCGTGGCTGGGGGGATACGGAGGACACAGATGATAAACCTCGGAATTTGTCGAGTGCGAGCCAAATGCGTCAAGAGGACTACTCTGCGTACGTTGTCTCCTGCTTGTCTCGAGGGCATAAAGCCTACTTGATCTCTATGAATCAAGGAGCCTATGATTGCGTTGAGTCGAGAGGCTAGAATTTTTGCAAGTAATTTGATATTGTTGTTTAGTATTGAGATAGGGCGGAAATTGGTCCATGAGGTATCATCGGTTTTGGGTTTAGGTATCATTGAGATAGTAGCACGCAGAGAGTCTGGAGTAAAGAGCTTACCCTGGAGAATCGATTTGAGAGCATCGCTCAGGAGCGGGGCTAGGATGTCTGTAAAACGCTTGTAGTAGATGGCTGTGAAGCCATCAGGGCCAGGGCGTTTGTTATTTTTAAGCGCTTTAATGGCTGTTCGAATTTCTGTTTCAGAGATGGGCTGATCTAACTGTGTTCTTTGGGCTTCTGTTAGTGTGGGCATCTTAAGTGAATCAAGGAAATCAGTAATTTGTCCCGTGTTGTCTGTAGGGATTGGAGCAGAATATAATTCTGAAAGGTTCTTACGAAAGATTTGGAGGATTTTCACAGGGTTGCTGGTGTAGGAGTTTTGGGCTGTTTTTAAACTAATAGGTTTATGCGGTTTTTCAAGGTTGCGTAGAGAAAGGGCCATAAAGGTATCTGGTTTGTTGACTTTCGTGTATATCCAGTGATGTGCTCGTCGAAGGGATTTTTCATCTGAATCTGTTAGGAAAAGATCTAATTCTAGTTTAGCCTTGTCAAGTTTGTCTTTTTTATTGGTAGTCGGAGAGGTTTGAAAAGTAGCATGCGCTTGTGCAAAGGCTTGTTCTAAGGTCTGGAACCAATCTTGATGCTCCTTCTTTCTTTGGGAGGCTAGACTAATTAGAGTACCTCGGATTACCGGTTTGTGTGCTTCCCAAATTACCAGAGGTGAAACTTCACCCGTGGTATTTAGGGTTATATAGTCTTTAAGGGCCATTTCCAAGTCGTGGATATGTGAGGGGTGAGTTAGGAGAGTGTCATTGAGGGTCCAAGTTCTATCTGCTGAACTACCAAGATAGAGACCGTATTCTGATGGCTGCCCGAGCAAAAAAGGATCTGCAATATGAGAGCTCTAAGCTTTTATTTTTTCCAGATTATCTGCCAAAGATCAGCAGAGAAGAACATTTACAGAAGTCCGAAAAAGATTACTAGACAATGGAGTTCAGTTTAGTCTCATATTTCCCAGCAAACTATTGTGATAGACGGTGAATGCACTAGGTTTTTTGAAACTCACACAGCAGCAATAGAGTGGTTAGATACTTGTTAAATAAATATGGATATGGATAATAGAGGTCAACGGAGGTTATATACTATAGAAACTTTTTTTGACATGTAGAGTTGGATTAGACACTAATATTTTCCTGATTTTTATTTTTTTTGCTATATGAAGGTGTAAAACTCACAGATAAAATCACAGCTTTTTTTTTTGGAGCTCCGGTTTATAAGAACACAAGGTAACTTACTTAGATTTTTTTCTGGTATTTTTTTTTCTTTTTTGGGGGGGGTGGAATGTGAGGGGGGTCATATTTCTCCTTTTTTATAAGGGAGTTGCATCAGCTATGGTTGTAAGCGAGACTGTCCTTTTTTGGGGTGTGGTGGGGTTGAAGCCCCCTTTTTTCTATTGCCCCAAAATGTTAAAATTGTGTGTGTGGCGGGGGAGGGGGAAAGGGAGGCAGGGTTTTTTTTTTCAGGATGACTGGTGGTGTAATAGTGTTGGTCAGGGTTAAAGAGAAATGGTGTAAATGTGCAGTCCTATGGTTAATCGGTAAAAGGCTCTGGTGGTTCAGATCGCTTCCTATGTCCTATACAAATACCGGTTCTCTAATATGGTTATAAATTAAAGTAATTCTTTTTGTTTTCATTCATGGAACATCTGGGGGTTAAACTCAAAGATAAAACAAGCTTTGATGTTTAAGTATTTAAAAACATATAATCCCCATATGATTCTACTACAGGAAACACATCTAATGGGAAATAGACTGCTGACATTAAAAAAACGTGGATCCAGAAGACTTATCATGCCACATACTCCTCCTATATTAGAGGAGTAACAATTTTAATTAACAAAATGTTGCCATGTATAATTGAAAGCACATATATTGTATTAAATATGTTATAATACCCTTTACACTATGGCAGCAAAAATATGTTATGGCAGCAGTCTACGTCCCTCGTTTGTTTTCCTCTAGGGTGGTATATATGATTATGGAGAGGGTGGTCTTACATCTTCCAGCAAAAATACTCTTAATGGATGATTTTAATTTGAATGACAATTGCGCAGTCGTGCAACGTTGTACCCAAACAAAATATTTATCTTTTTTTCCCACAAATAGAGCTTTCCTTTGGTGGTATTTGATCACCTCTGCGGTTTTTATTTTTTGCGCTATAAACAAAGAAAGAGCAACGATTTTGAAAAAAGAACAATATTTTTTACTTTTTTGCTATAATAAATATCCAAAAAAATATATAAAAAAGAAAATGATTCATCAGTTTTGGCCAATATATATTCTGCTACATATTTTTGGTAAAAAAAAATCGCAATTGGCGTATTTTGATTGGTTTGAGCAAACGTAATTGCGTCTACAAACTGTGGGAATTGATTTATGGCGTTTCTACTTTTTTTTTACTAGTAATGGCAGCGATCTCCGATTTTTATCGGGACTGCAATATTGCAGCGGACATGTCGGACATTTTTGACACATTTTTGGGACCAATGATATTTATACAACGATCAGAAATTTAAATGTCCACAATGTCCACTGATTACTGTATAAATGTCATTGGCGTGTTCTAACTGTGGGGGGCGGGGCTGGTCGGGACATAACAGATCTAACTGATCCCAGTGACAGGGATCAGTAGATCTGCTATGTCCCCTTCACAGAACGGAGAACCACCCTGTTTACATCGGCGGTTCCCTGTTCTGCAGCTGCTACAGGTGATCAGTGGGTCTTGGGCAGACATCGTGTCTGCCCGACCCGCGGGCACGCCCACGCAGAGCGCCAAAGCGCGCCGCCGCAGGCTGCAAGTGCGCTTGGGGAGCGTGCACAAGGCAGGACGTGCATGGACGTCCGCCGGGCATTTCAGAGCCGCACTGTAACCGTCTTTCAGCTATAGCGTGGATCTGAACTGGTTAAACAGGGGGATAAAAATGGGAAATTCTTGGCCATCCTTGCAGATGTGATCACTCTGCTACATTCATATCAGAAGTTATCTCTTCTAAAGGGGAAAGGTCTCTTCTCCAGGTGCTATTTTAGTAACTTTTGGGCAATATTATAGTTCACTTTATGCCTCTTCTCTCCCCTCTGACTTCCGCCCGGTTGAACTATCGGTTCTTTTGGACCGGGTGGCTCTCGAGTGGCTGTCGGACAGAGAGAGAGAAGCATTAGTTTGCCCCATAATATCTGAGGAAGTCCTGAAGGTTATTGGATCATTTCTGAGTGGAAAGACTCTGGGACCAGATGGACTCCCCCCGTTACTATGTAAGATATATGGAGATATTCTAGCACCAAAATTAGCAGTGTTATATACTAAATGCTTAGCGGATGGGTCACTTCCGGACTCCATGAGATTTGCTCTTATAATTTTGATTTGTAAGGAAACCAAAGACCCGGAATTGTGCTCTTCATATAGACCCATAGCACTACTCAATAATGATTTAAAAATCTTAACAAAGTTATTTACCCTTCGAGTACACCCTCTACTTTCATCCATTATAGATTCTGATCAGACGGGTTTTATGCCCCATAGAACAACAGACATCAATTTGCGTAGATTATACACAAACGTATATACTCAATATGCAAATGTTGGATTTTTGAACAGTGGCCTCCTTAGATATAGAGAAGGCCTTCGACACTGTTGAATGGTCTTTTCTGTGGGAGGTCCTCAGAAGAATGGGATTTCCTACGGTGTTTGTTTCCTGGCTATAAAAAATCTATATAAACCCCATGTCAGTTGTTAATCTAGGCGGAAGACTGGCCGATCACTTCCAACTGTATAGTGGCACCCGTCAGGGCTGCCCTCTCTCTCCGACCCTCTTTGCTGTCCCCATAGAGCCAATAGCAGAGGTGCTCAGAGTTTCTCCTAGTATCCGGGGCTCCAGATAGGGGGTTGGAGGAGAGGGTGGCCCTCTCTGCTATTCTTATGGATGAATATTATACTTGTGCATGGCTGAAATTTTTTTAGTTTTCCTTTTCGTATTTTTTGGTTTTTTATTTTTTTCGGAAATTCCGAAATGTGGAAATTCCGAAATTCAAAAAATTCGTAATTTGCGGTAATTCGGCAATTTCGGTAATTCGCGGTAATTCGGCAATTGCGATAATTCAGAAATTCGCCAATTGCGGTAATTTCAGTAATTCGGAAATTTGCGGTAATTCGGTAATTGCGGAAATTCATGGTAATTCAGCAATTGCTGTAATTTGGAAATTCGGCAATCGGAACAGCTGAAAATCCGATATCGAAAATTTGGAGATTCAGAAATCCGAAAACTCTAAAATAACAAAGAACATTTGACATAATAACTAACTAATAAATAACTATTAAATTATAGGTATTGGAATTTCCTGGAAAATATGCCTGACAGTGATAAATTTCATATTTAAGTTCACTAACAGCCAAATTTTCAAGGAAATTCCAATACCTATAATTTAATCACTTGACCACTGGGCACTTAAACCCCCTTAACAATCAGACCAATTTTCAGCTTTCAGTGCTCTCACATTTTGAATGACAATTACTCAGTCATGCAACACCGTACCCATATGAAATTTGCATCCTTTATTTCACACAAATAGAGCTTTCTTTTGGTGGTATTTAATCACCGCTGGGTTTTTTTTATTTTTTGCGCTATAATTAAAAAATGACCGAAATTTTGTAAAAATAATTAATTTTTCTTCGTTTCTGTTATAAAATGTTCAAATTAGTAATTTTTCTTCATAAATTTTGGCCAAAATTTATACTGCTACATATCTTTGGTAAAAAAAAAAAACAAATAAGTGTATATTTGGTCTTTGTGAAGGTTATAGACTCTACAAGCTATGGTGCCAATCACTGAATATTGATCACACCTGATGTACCGATGGCCTATCTGATTTCTTGAGACCCTAGCAAGCCAGGAAAGTACAAATACCCCCCAAATGACCCCTTTTTGGAAAGTAGACATTCCAAGGTATTTAGTAAGAGGCATGGTGAATTTTTTGAAGTTGTAATTTTTTCCCACAGTTCTTTTCAAAATGAAGATTTTCTTTCTTTTTTTTTCACAAAATTGTCATATGTTAATAGGTTATTTCTCACACCCAGCATATGCATACCACAAATTACACCCCAAAACACATTCTACTACTCCTCCTGAGTATGGCGATAACACGTGTGCGACTTTTACACAGCCCGACCACATACAGAGGCCCAACATGCAGGGAGCTCCGTCAGGCATTCTAGGAGCATACATTACACATATCATTTCTTGACTACCTTTTGCTTTTAAGTGGTACGGAGAATGATTTATGGAACCTTA
>BLSH010210597.1:11462-27587 GCA_018402905.1 Glandirana rugosa | reverse complement strand
TGTGCGACTTTTACACAGCCCGACCACATACAGAGGCCCAACATGCAGGGAGCTCCGTCAGGCATTCTAGGAGCATACATTACACATATCATTTCTTGACTACCTTTTGCACTTTTGAAGGTCCTGGAGCTCCAGGACAATTGAAACACCCAAAAAAGACCCCATTTTGGAAAGCAAACACCCCAACGTATATTCTAAGAGGCATAATGAGTCTTTTGAACGTGACATTTTTTCCACAAATTTTTGGAAAATGTGGAAAGAAAATGAAAACAAATTTTTTTTTTACACAAAGTTATCAATTTTTACAATATTTCTAGCACACAGCATGTACCTAGCAAAAATTACACCCCACAAAATATTCTGCTACTCCTTCCAAGTATGGCAATACCACACGTGTGACACTTTTACACAGCCTGACCACATACAGAGGCCTAACATGTAGGAAGCACCGTCAGGTGTTCTAGGGGCATACATTTCAAATTTAATTTGACTATCTTTTACACTGTTATGAGGCACTGTGGTGGCATGGATGGGCAGTGTAGCGGCACGGATGAGCAGTGTAGTGGCACGGATGGGCACTGTAGTGGCATGGATGGGCACTGTAGTGGCACGGGTGGGCAGTGTAGTGGCACGGGTGGGCAGTGTAGTGGCATGGATGGGCACTGTAGTGGCACAGATGGGCAGTGTAGTGGCACGCATGGGCACTGTAGTGGCACAGATGGGCACTGTAGTGGCATGGATGTGTCACAGATGAGAACTGATGTGTTATGGATGAGAATGAATGAGGCACAAATGAGACATGGATGGGGATGGATGAGCACAGATGGGGATGACTGAGCACGAATGAGAATGACTGAGCAGGGATGGGGATGGATAAGCACGGATGGAGATGGATGAGCATGGATGGGATGACAGAGCATGGATGGGTATGGATGAGCATGGATGGGGATGACTGAGCACGGATGGGTGTGTGAGCAAGGCTGGGTGGGTGGGTGAGCATGGGTGGATGGATGGGTGAGCATGGATGGATGGCTTGGTGAGCACGGCTGGGTAGGTGGGCATGGGTGAATGGATGGGGGAGCATGGCTGGGTGGGTGAGCATGGCTGGGTGGGTATTTTTTAAGAAAAAAGTGCAATCCAATTGCTATAAATAACGTTCATTGGTGATAAAGTCCATAGAGAAGTACTGTGTATTCAATATAGGGTTTCAGACTCTGACACTGTGACGTGCAGCAGAAACATTTGTGACAAATCCACCACCAAATAGTTAATGTGTGCGCTTACTGCAACACAATGACCACCTATTACGGGGGTCATTGAACACTTGTTTCACACATAATCCAGATCTGTAGATCACTTTGGGGAGGATCAGGTTATATGCCAGTTATCCACTTGATGGCTCCACGTCACAGACCAAATGTGTTTAGAATCGTCCTCATAATACACATTTCCAAAGGCTTAAAATTTAACTCACTGAATCCAGCTTTGAAGTCTATATCTCTCTATTGTTCCTTCGGTCGTATACTGCTGCTCTGATATGCTTATCAACTTCCCTACTGCAGTATGCAGAATGGCGGCCGGGAAGTGGTTGAGTTATCCTGACTGGGCGTCATATGACGTCCAGCAGGATAACATGCCAGCGCACGCATGGGGGGGAGCATCATGGTCGGTGGTGTGGTGGGTCAGTCTGACCTACCGCATTACCGATCTCAGTAAAGCGCTTCCATCTTCCATCACGGCTGGTCACAGTGTAAACAAGAAGAGGCGTTTATTGTTTTTTCCTGTACTCGGGTCTGTAGACCTGAGTACTGGAGAGCCGATTGGCTACCCTCCTGACAGGTGGGGTCTGTGCTGATGGTTTGTCAGTGCAGTCCCCCCTCGGATCACCACCCTAGACCACCAGGGAGCCTGCACAAGGACCACCAGGGATGTGCCCACCCAGGACCACCAGGGAGCCGACCAGGGACCACCAGGGAGACCACCAGGTAAGGGGCACAGTGCCCAACATGGATGGCACTCAGTGCCACCCTAGACCACCAGGGAATGGGCCCTATTACTTTATCTGTCACCTGCTGCCCACCATTGCCTGTATCAGTGCATACCAGTGCCACCTATCATTGCCCACCAGTGCCACCTATCAGTGCCCATCAATACCACCGATCAGTGCCAATCAGTGCCGCCTATGAGTGCCAATCAGTGCCGCCTATGAGTGCCCATCAGTGCCGCTTATCAGTGCCCATCAGTGCTGCATATCAGTGCCCATCAGTGCTGCATATCAGTGCCACCTATCAGTGCCCGTCAGTGCTGCTTATTAGTGCTGCCTATCAGTGCCCATCATTGCTGCATATAAGTGCCTCATCATCAGTGCCCGTCAGTGCCACCTCATCAGTGCCAATCAGTACTGCCTCATCAGTGCCCGTCAGTGTAGCCTCATCACTGTCCATCATTGATGGAGAAAGCACACTTATTTACAAAGTTTTGTGACAGAAAGAGAGAAAAAAAATTTTTTTTTTCAAAATTTTCGGTATTTTTTATTTGTAGCGCAAAAAATAAAAACCACAGAGGTGATCAAATACCCCCAAAAGAAAGCTCTATTTGTGGGAACAAAATTATATAAATTTTGTTTGGGTACAACGCCGCACTATCGCGCAATTGTCATTCAAAGCGCAACAGCACCGAAAGCTGAAAATTTGGTCTGGTAGGGCAGTGTTCTAAGTGCATGGTATTGAAGTGGTTAAAGGGTAACTCCACTGCAAAGTCTTCAGATCCTACAAAATCCCCGAGACAAAATTCTATAAGTGTACGTCTGACGGTAAATAATGACAGTATATAAACGCGGCTACATAGATTCCTGAGTTACAGTATTTCTCCTGTTTTGGTTTTAAGGTTAGTCCTCGAAAGCCGAAACAGGAAAAATACTATAACTCAGGAATCTATGTAGCCACATTTATATATCATCATTATTTGCCGTCAGATGTACATTTATAGAATTTTGTCTCGAGGATTTTGTAGGATCTGAAGACTTTGCAAGCATATCAGAGCAGCAGTATAAGATTGAAGGATTGATAGAAAGATATAGACTTCAAAGATGGATTCAGTGCGTTGAATTTTAAGCCTTTGGAAACATTCATTGTGAGGACGATCCTAAACACATTTGGCCTGTGACATGGAGCCATTAAGTGGATAGCTGGAATATAACCTGATTCTCCCCAAAGTGGACTACAGATCTGGATTATTTGTGAAACAAGCATTCAATGACCCCCCCCCCCCGTAATAGGTGGTCATTGTGTTGTGGTAAGCGCACACATTTGGTGGTGGATTTGTCACAAATATTCCTGCTGCACGTCACAGTGTTGTTAAATTATGGAGTCTGAAACCCTATATTCAATACACAGTACTTCTCTATGGACTTTATCACCAATGAACTTATTTATAGCAATTAGATTACACTTTGTATTTACTCATTTGCACTTTATTTTTCTTGGTGATTTGGGGTCGTTACGGTTTGTATTTATATCTTTACACAAATTTATCATATGTTATTTATTGATTGCACAGGTTAATAATCACCATTGTAGATTTTTTTTTTTTTTTTAGAGGAACCCTCAACAGCTACAGAGCAGATTTAGAAATATCTAGGAATGCAAGAGCAAATAGTGAGGAAATAAAAATGAACAGGAACAGGAATATGGAAGTGATCATAGGTATATCACAAGAATAAGCAGATGGGAATGGAATACATCATAGGGGTAGGTTATGTGGTAAGGGGTAGGGGGGAGGTTTCTTTTTTTTATATACTGGCTCTGAATTCTTGGTCTTATTATATATGTGAGTTGATTTGCAATGAAGGCTCCTGCGAGAGCCATATGTGGTGATGCATATGTATGTTTGAAAATATTAATAAAAGAGATTGATAAAAAAAAAAATAACGTATGTTCACAGACCTAATTCAGCGAGCGCACCTCAGGTGTGTTCAGTGCATTGCATCTGTGCGCATGCTTTACCCCACGTAAACAGTTGTACATCGATAGATAGATAGATAGATAGATAGATAGATAGATAGATAGATAGATAGATAGATAGATAGAAAATCTGGGCAGGCAAAGGGCTTCAAAATAGGAGAAAAATGGCAGATAAAAAGGTTTAATCCAAAGCACTGTGTCACTCCAAAAAATTGGTTTGGATTAAAGTCTTTTTCAGTTTTTTCTTTTCAGGAGAGCACCAAGATGGTGACACCAGTTTGAGTGTGACTCAAACTTCCCATTTTATAAATTTGTATATATATATTGTGATGGACCGCTTTGCACCCCTCTTGGGTGCTTCCGTCAGTATACAGCTTCCTCCAGTCTGGAGCCAGGAACCAGGTATTATAGCTGAATTTAGCAACCAAGGACTAGATGACACTAGCTTAGGTGCAAACTGGAACTTCCTTTATTGTAAATTTGCCCAGAATATGCAAGATGCAAGATAATATAAGAGCTTAATCACATTATTCTAGACAATTAGCACATCTAAGGAACAGCCTACATAAACATAAACAGTTTTCTAATTAACAATTAGTCACTTAAACAAGCCTTGATTGATCAGGGAGTGCCCAGACAATCTGACAACAGGCCCACAACCCTGTATACACAAGGTACATTACACATTACCATAAACATAAACATCCCACAATTGTTCGATAACGAGGTAAAGTAGATACAAGACTAATCCCATTATGTAGGAACCTCCAAGAGGATTAGCCAACAGACAGAAACCATAGGTGACTCAGTTAACTCAATTAACAATGGGAATTCACACCTAGGAGGCACACAATGGGGCGAAGGTGCTTAACCCATAATACCTTAAACAAATTATAGCAGATGCTGGTTTGGGCATAGAAGCCCCATATCTGTATCTGGATCCCCCAGCTCCCAGAGTCTGTGTGTTTTGGGGCGACATGGACTTGAAATCTACTTGAAAAATTCCCAGGCACATACCTCCCAAAGAATAGAGCCCCTCAAAAGCCAGGGCCCATAGTCAATAAGCAAGAGGCTAGCCCGCAGTCCCCTTCAAAAGCCCCTGTCTCGGTTGGGTCTGTCTCACACACACACACACACACATATATTATATATATATATATATATATAGACACAGACCAGAATACATTCTGAAAGCTGCCTGATACCTCCTGCAGAAATACATATTTCTGGGGTATGCTATGATTAATCTAGAAGGGAATGGCCCTTTTAATATATTCAGAAAATCTTTATTTTCATAGGCTGTTACTCAAAGATATTCAGTTACTCATACAGAAACATACATTCTAATAAGAAATTGTTCCAAAGGGGAAAAACATAAACCAGGGCACATACTACTGCACTCAAGTAAAAAGCACAGAGTATTCAAAAGCATTCTAAGGTTTAATAGCTAGGACAGCTCTCATAATGTCACTTGTCCTTTTAAAAAAAAAATATTAACACCACCCCTAATGATCAGAGACAGTTTTGCTAGTATATATGGCTATACGTATGTAAACTACCCTCCAAATTATTGAGTTATGCCTAGTTTAGATGGGCACTGGCACCCATACTGAATGCAGGCTGCCTTTGTTTTTGTGTCTACTTCTGCCCTCAACTGTGTGCAGGCAGCCTAAAAAAAGTGGATGCAGATGCAAAGGCTGTATAGACACAGTTGAATTTCAAAATTTGGCAGCCATGTAGTTGCGACTGTGGCATGGCCTCAAGTGCACATTGTCTGCGTTTGGGGCCATGAAGTTTCTCCTGCTCTGCTGTCATATTTTGACATGTGGCAGTGTCTGTGCAGTCACGGCATGTGCATCCACTTCTATAGACTACCTGCATTCAACTTGGATGGATACAGATGCCATAACAAAGGCAGCCCACATGCAGTACAGGTGTGTGCCCATTTGAACGAGACCTTAAGGTGTTTCAGCCACACTCAAGCGTAACATGTGCATAAAACAATGTTGTTGATGCTATTTATTGAGTATCTGCCACAGAATTAGTATATGGTCTATTAACTGAGAAATGGTTTAAATGGTTCCTTCCACTAGAACCTTTTTACAAAGGTGTTTTGCTTTCTTCTTCCTTTCTTACTGTGGAAGACAGTTCCAGAATGAACATGAGTATTGCAACAACATTTTTTTTTTCTGAGCAGCAAATTAAAAAAATACACTAAAGCACCTCTCCAACTTGTAAAACAATACTATCCTCTGCTGCCTTGGCTTTGATACAGAGGTCAATGACTGCTATAATCCGCAAGGGATAATAAACGCTACTAAGACAGTTCTCAGTGTGCTCCATCACCTACAGCCCTTCCACTATGTCTTTATGATGGATGGCTAAAACACAGTGATAAGTTCATAAATCTGCCTGCTAATGGGGAATACACTGTTTAGGTGTATTTTAGTTTTTTGTAAACAGGTGTACTAAATTGTTAACTAGCTACTAGAAAAGGTAAACCTATTTTGATTTCAAATGTGAAGACCACACTACAAATAGAATTAATTAAGAAAAAAGAAAAGATACTAAATCAAGCAAGATAAATTTGATTGCCCAAGGGAAGCTTGTAAATGTGTGCTTGGCTTAATGCTTGAGACAAGATGGTAGTAATTGATCAAATGATTACGCTTGCACTCTGTTCTGCCTGCAGATAGAATCTTGTCTTTATCAGCTTGACCTGCACAAATGGATTCTGTTAAAATATGACTGCCACCAGGATTAGAACTCTTTGAAGACTCGCTAAATCTGTCTGAGCAGATGAATAATTTAAATGAAAAATAGATAATTAGAGCTGCTCAAACCAAACAGTCCTGCTATGTTTTTCCATGAAGGGGCATCCTGTGTATGGTAGTTGGTGCTATTATGTAGTTCTTTAGCTGGATAATGCAACTACAGAGTGAGAGAAGCACATCTTAACCACTTCAGCCCCAGAAGGATTTACCCCCTTCCTGACCAGAGCACTTTTTGTGATTCGGCACTGAGTCGCTTTAACTGACAATTACGCTGTCTTGTGACGTTGTACCCAAACAAAATTGATGTCCGTTTTTTTCCCACAAATAGAGCTTTCTTTTGGTGGTATTTGATTACCTCTGCGGATTTTATTAACAAAAAAAGAGCGACAATTTTGAGAAAAAGAACATTTTTTTTAACTTTTTGCTATAATACATAAAAAAAATAAAAAAACGAATGTATTCATCAGTTTTGGCCGATATGTATTCTTCGACATATTTTTTGTTAAAAAAAAATTGCAATAGGCGTATATTGATTGGGTTGCACAAAAGTTATAGCGTCTACAAACTATGGGAATAGATTTATGGCGTTTTTATTATTTTATTTTTTTTTTTTACTGGTACTGGGACTGTGATATTGTGGCGGACAGATCAGACATTTTTGACACTTTTTTGGGACCAATGACATTTACACAGTGATCAGTGCTAAAAATAGCCACCGATTACTGTATAAATGTCACTGGCAATGAAGGAGTTAACACTAACGGGGCCATCTAGGGGTTAAATCTTTTCCCTCATTGTGTTCTAACTGTTTGGGGGCTGGGCTGGCAGGGACATAACAGATCTCACTGATCCTTATGACAGGGATCATTAGATCTCTGTTATGTCCCCTGACAGAACAAGGAACCGCTGTGTTTACATTGGCGGTTCCCCATTCTGCCTCTCTATTAGGCGATCTCGAGTCGCCGGCAGACATTCAGGCCGCCCCATCCGTGGCCACGAGGCCACGCGGAGAGCGCACAAAGGGGCGGGTGTCCATGGACGTCTCCCTGGTAATTCAGGTCCACGCTGTAGCCGTCTTTCGGCTATAGTGCGGATGTGTAGTGGTTAAAGTGGAACAGTCAAATGGAAAGTAGGATACTAATTAAAAATGGAACAATGATATCATTAAGACAAAACAGTTAACACTTTTACCTACATTGATTGCAGTGAAAAACAAGTTTACAGTATGTGGAGCTTAGAACCTGACAAATGTTCAGTCTGTATTCACCATTAAGCTAAATCCCCCTGGTTCACATACAAGAGAAAAACAGGGGAAAATCCTATTGCATTATTGTTCAAATCCATGTATTTATTTATTTACATATTTATTTTATTTTACATGCATGTGGCTGTTTGATGCATAAGATGACATGAACAGAAAATTATTTTTTGCTAAAATTGCTTATTCATTTCCTGAAATGTCATCTTGGTTAAATTATGTGACCTGCCATTTTCTGCTTTCCTTGAGGCTTTCCTTTAATACCATAGTAAGGCTGCCTCACCAATTCCCAGTGCTGCAGGAGCATTGTCCCTCTCCTTTGTAATCTACAGGCAGCCATGCTTCCAACCAATTGGCTTCAGACAACACCTCCTGCTGACTGATTGACAATAGCAAAGATTGGAACTTCCTGCATTTCCAATGTCACTTGCAACCTTTAAAGCAGTTGAAAACCGCGGTCATGAAATCTGAACAAAGAACATATATGTGTAGTGTTTACTTATCTCTCTCCAAAAGATTTCCAGACAAATGAGATAAATTTGTGACAGGGGAGGGAATTTAGCACACAGCTTGTCTTTTCAGAACACAGTTCTGTACCTATCCTTCGTTCCTGTGTGCTGCATGGAGGGGGGGTGTGCCTTTCCTCCAATAAGCTCTCAAACACTGTAACTGTAGCTCTCCGCCCCCTTCTCTGTGATACTAACAGGTGGTAAAGGATTTTAACATGATTCTGCCCTTTTGAAGCGGTGTAGAGAAGGGAAGACTGCAGATAAACAAGTAAAACTTATGTAAGAGGATTTTTTTCATCTCTGTGTATCATCTGGGGCCAGTCACTTCGCTAGGTATATGAGATGGTTTACAACCACTTTAGAGAGCTTCTCCCCTTTCATTTTTTCATTTTCATTACAAAACCTTCAAATTTTTATTACTGTATGTCTGCATTAAATCCCACATTACTGTGAAATTCAGGGTTCACAAATATTTTAAGAATGTAAATCATATTCTAGTATTTTCTTGTACATTTTTTCTTTAATTAAGCCAAAAGAAGGTTGATATCCTTTTGGATTAAGGTAAGGAAACAATAGAACTCAATATCTTCATCTATATGAATTTATTTTATTTATCCTGGTCTACAATAGAAAAAAGAAAAAATATTTTTTTTGTTCACAAAATGACAGTTTAAATCAATACAGAAGGTTGGAAAGGAATGGCAAAACTACTGGTTCATCCTGGTCTTCTGTCAACAGCTCCAAAGGCCTCTTAATGAAACCATTCTGTTTGTGTGTGTTGTGTACACAGCGAGTCAATTCAACAGTATATTTCCTCTATACACATCTGTTGCTTAATGTGAATTTGTGCACACCTGCTGAGAATTGACCTTCACTTCAGATTCTTCTGGAGCTCTTAAAAAAAAGATCAAGTACAAATAATTCAATTTCTTGTAGGTTTTGATTCTAACTGGTTAAGGTGATTGTAGTTATTGTATTGCATTTGCAACAACACAGATGAGTAATGTCAGTGATACTTTTTATTTGAACTAACAGTTACACTTTTAGGACAAGCTTTTAGGGGTCTTCCGCCCCTTTCTTCTCCATACAAGCAGTACTGATTTACAAAAGTTTAGAATATTTTAATTTTAAGAAAAATAAAAAAAGAAAGAAAACTGTAATTTTGATAACCCTTTGTTTATCAGCACTGCATGGAAAAAGTAGAAGGTGGGTAGCAGAAGACCCTGAAAGCTTGTCCTGAAAATATAACTGTTAGGGAAAAAATATTTATAAGAAGGCCAGTATGGTGGCCTGAATTTTTGGGAGGAGTCCGGGTTTTTTTTTTTAACATTAAGTTTATTCAGTTTTCCAAAAAACAAGGAAAAAGAAAATCAACATTATACAGACAGCAATGAAACATTAAGATTGAATACACATTTGTACATGGAGTGGAGCAGCAGGAGTTGGTACAACCAGTTGCCAGGTAATCCATCATCCTTACCAACATAAAATGACATACAAGTAAAAGAGGAGAGGTTAGTGCCTATGTTCTCAGAGGCATCTAGAGATAGGAGGAGCAAGTACCGTATGGGATAATAATGAGTGTAGTCAGATATGCCAATGGGTATTTAATCTTGGCTTGATCCTTCAGGAGCATCCTCTTTCACAAAACTGGGAGGGAGAGAGACTTCAGAATCCTACTCAAGAGACAGTTGTCTGGTTTTAACCCAGGGGTCCCATATTCTATCAAATTTCTTACTGCAGTTTCGGCCCAGGTAGGTGAGTTTGTATAAAGGCAATGCTGCATTCACCAAGGATTTCCATAGTTGTAAAGTGGGTGGTTGTGCTTGATTCCATTGGAGGAGGATCGCCTTCCCAGCATAGAATGCTGCATAAAAAACAAATATTTTTTTGTCCTGGGGAATTTCTAAATGATCACATATGCCCAGCAGTAGAGGAATCGAGCTACAGGGTACCCTGATTTTCCCAATATGGTTAATATCATCCACAACTAACTGCCAAAAAGATTGCAGACGCGGGCATGACCAAACAACGTGAAAAAATTCTGCATTATCCGATTTACATCTAGGGCAGGTTGACGTTCTGTTAGGTTACATGCTCGCCAGGCGAGCAGGCGAATAATATACCCTATGAAGGAATATAAGTTGAACAGATCCATCCCACGCTGAGACCATCAGGGGAAGGTATTGCTGCACCCCCTCCTCCCAATCGACATCCCCAGTGTAGGTATATCCGCCTGCCATTTGGAGAACAGCTGAGAAAAATTGGAGGTGTCCAGGGTGGCAAGGATAGCGTGTAAAGTGGATAGAGTCCTGTTCCCAGCCAGGGATCGAAGCATCTTTTCCACCTCGGACATCTCCAATACCACAGAGGGGGCAAACTGCGCCCCAAAGGCATGTCTCCAATGAAGGTATCGAAAAAAAACATATTATTTGGGACATTCCATCACCTCTTAAGTTCATTGAAGCTAAGTAGCTTTCCCTGAGACACAATGTCCCCAAGCGTATTAATCCCACATCTCGCCCAGACCACCGGAGCCGGGATGGTCCGGAAGTGAGGGAGTCTTGGGTTGCCCCACAATGGGGTATATGGGGACCACATATTTGTCTTCTGGAGCTGCTGCATCACTGCGTCCCATACCTTCAGGGTAGTACCCATAGGTGTAGTTATATAGAGGCTAGACTGAGGGCCTCTAAGTACTAGATTACGCAGTTCAGAGTAGGATCCCAGCAATGCCGCCTCCAGGGCGGCAGCTGGGTTGACTGGTTCCTCCGTCAACCACCACCTAACCGTCACCAGGACCACTGCCCAGTAATATTTGATAAAGGAGGGCAGAGCCAGACCACCCAACGTAATGGGTAGTTGCAAAGTGGCCCTAGCCACCCTAGGAGGGCCGTCCCTCCAAATAAATGAGGTGATAATGCAATCTAGTCTCTTAAAGAATCTATTGGGTATGGGTACAGGCGACTCTGCCAACAGGTGAGAGGGGCAGGGCCTTACAAGCTGAACATCTCTGGGATAGCGGGGAGATGACCGGATTCAAATTGAGGGGGATAAATTGTGTAAGATCCCGATGAATTTCAATCCCTAGATATCTAAATTGGGTGACCCATTTTAGTGGAGTACCATTTTGGGGAGCGTGCACCGACTTTTGAAGGGGGAAAAGAACCGACTTCCCCCAATTTATATAAATTCTCGAAAATTTCCCAAACCGATCTATCGAGGCAAGTGCTGCTTTCAGAGAGGTTGTACCATCCGCAAGGTATAGCAGAGTGTCATCGGCGTAGAGTGACACCTTTTCCCGAAGGGGACCAGTCTCTCTGCCTCTAACGTCCGGGGAGGACCGCAGGGTGATTGCTATTGGTTCAATTGCCAAAGCAAAAAGTCCCAGTGAAAGGGGACAGACCTGCCTGGTTCCCCGGAGGATGGAGAACGGGGAAGAAAAAGTTGTACCGTGCAAACCCTGGCCATCGGAGAACTGTACACGGCCCTCACCCACAATATAAAGCAAGGTCTGAACCGGCGCAGGAACTCCCAGATATATTCCCATTCCACCGAATCAAGCGCTTTTTCAGCGTCAAGGGAGGCCACTGCACCAGACCTAGTCTCCCCATTATTGGCCGCGAGGACCGTGTACAGCCTGCGAATATTAATATCCATACCCTTTCCAGGCATTAATCCTGTCTGATCCTCATGTACTAAAGAGAGTATGACCTCATTAAGTCTTTTAGCCAGTGTCTTAGTGATAATTTTAGCGTCTGTGTTAAGCAGCAAGATTGGTCTATAAGAAGAACAAAGTTGTGGGTCCTTCCCCGGCTTGGGTATAACTACTATGATAGCCTGTGCCATGGAAGGAGGTAGAGCCCCCTTTTTTAAAGTATTAAGCAGCATAGAGTGGATCTTAGGTGCCACCCCCTCCATATACTGTTTATAAAATTCGGGGGGGGGGAAATCCATCCATACCCAGAGTCTTCCCTATTTGCAGTAAGCTTAGTGCCAGCTGCACCTCCTCCAAAGTAATAGGACTCTCCAGTTGCTCCCTCACTGATGAGGCAAGAACCAGAAAAGTCACCTGGTCCAAATATTTGTTGAGCTCCTCCTGTGAGTATTGAGCTCTAAATGTATAAAACTGAGAGTAGTAGGAGGAAAAACAAGCATTGATCTCCAGGGGGTCAGTCACCTGTCTCCCCCGATCGTCCCTGAGGCAGGCTATAGCAGATATAGGGGTTTGTTCTTTAGCTAGCCACGCTAATAACCTCCCTGTCTTCTCCCCCTGTTCGAAAATACGTTGCGTTTGGGTTAATTGATGTTTCTTAGCCCTATTTACCCTAAGGAGCATTACCTCACGGTAGGCGACCTGCATATCTTGATAGGTAATCGGGTTAGAGGTAAGTACATATTGAGATTCAAGCAGTTGGGCCTTTGTTTCAGCCTCCTCCAAGGTTACTGCAGCATCCCTTCGGGCCCTAGCTATGGACGATTGGTAGCAGCCTTGACTAAAGGCTTTCAATGCTTACCATGTAATAGCCTGGGAAGCAGTATTGCCATTAACCAGCTAAAATTCTCGAATACATTTATCAATCTCTAGTTCAATAGTGGGGTCAGAAATCCAGAATCTAGATAGGCGCCATATCCTATCTGCCTGTGGTGTCTTAGTTTGCAGACAACAGAGGAGGGGTTAGTGATCGGAAATACCTTGAGGGAGCACCGAGACCTCAATTATTTTAGGCAGTATAGTTGCACTTGCATATATCACATTGATACGTGACAGCGTATTATGTGTCATAGAGTGGCAAGTAAAACATCGGTCTGTAGGGTGCCTCCATCACCATGAATCAGTAAGACCAAAGAGGTGCGCCCATCTAGAAAGAGCCGAGTCCGTAGTCGGGTCCCTTGCCAGCCTATCAAGAGAGGGGTTCGGAAGCATATTGAAATCTCCAGCTATTATTACATTATTGGTAGGAAATTGCGAGATGATATTGGTCAATAGATTGAGAAGAGAGACAGTTGCCGGGGGAGGGAGATAGACACCCACTATTAGTACATCAAGAGTATCAATAATCGCATGTAGTATCACATAGCGTCCCTCCGGGTCCATTCTGGCATTCAGCAATTCAAAATTGAGGGATCTATGGACAAGTATGCTCACCCCTCTTGCATACCCTGAATATGTGGCATGATAAGCATTACTCACCCAAGGTTTTTAAGTCCCAGTGTCTTACTGCCCACCAAATGTGTTTCTTGGAGATTGCAGATGTGGGGACTGTATTTTTTCAGATATGCAAATACTAGGGACCTTTTAATTCCATCTTTGAGTCCCAGGAGAGGAGCCTCAGGGGAGCCATACCAAATCAGGAGGTAGATAAATGACAGGCCATCTCAGGACTCATAGACACGGAGGGGACTATATAATGAGCCTAAAGGCATGCATAACAGATATAAACCCCATATAGATGACAAGTTCCAGCATATAATACAGTAGCAACATCAGACCTTTTTGATCAACACACCAAAGCTGTCGTATAAGAAAATAAAACAGTATAACCAAAACCTTCCCCCACCCTACCCCACACCCCAAAAACAAAAGAACCATGGAGTGTTTTTCGTACCCAAACCATAAAACAACCCCATAACTAAAACATAGGATGTCCTCCTAAGGGGGCAATGCATTTGGAGGTGCAAACCTTGCTCTCAGTTCGTGACAAGGGATTGGGCAGGCCCGCACATTTGAGTTCCTGGAGGTATTGAAGTGCATGGTTGGAGATCTCATGCCAATTCGAGGGGAATACACTTGGCCGGGGCCAAGGGCACATACTAAGATAGTATCACCTCTCCCAGCAGTCCCCCTACATATTAGAAGAGAGTAATCCTCAGACAGCAATCCAGCATAAAGGAGCTCTCCATCAGCCGGGATAAATCAGTGATCTGTGGGTAATGGTCCCTCTGTAGTTACTGAGCCAGGGTCAGTGAGGAGCCTTAACGGTAGGGAACCCCCCGAGCATTTCCTGAGGATCCGAGGAGGTAGGGCCCAGAACCAAAAGGGGGGGACGGAGGCTGCCAGCCGGACAACAATCCCGGTTCCGCCACACCTGAGCAAAGTAGAGCCCCCAGCCGCTCAGCCAACATTTGTGCATTAATCGAGGTGTCCTTAGAGATATTGTATGGAGTGACGACCTCCGCAGGGACCAATTGTCATTGTGGGTATTGAATGGGGCTCACATTTACCCGTGCCATCAAACTGCTGGGCGTACAGTGCCCCATTTGAACAAGCAGCGCAGCGTAAAGGCAGCAAACTACAGGAGTTATTAGTACAGCTGCAAGTTCAACCCATATCCAGCGGAGGTCCAGGCATGTCCAGGCCTTACATTATAACAAAACAGTCCCCAAGTCAGCTGGGCCCAGTTGGGTAGCTCCGCACACTGGTCAGGTCAGAGAAGCCGCTAGGTAGTGGAAATTAGCGCAGTGAGGGCAATCTGTAAATGCCAAGTCAGTGTCCAGAAGGCATGAGCCTAGTCAGTCAAGGTAAAGGTAATGGGAAGTTTAGTGGACCCTAGGGAGAGATTCAAACCACTGCAATACCTCCTCAGGAGATGTAAAATAACAAACTGACTCACCATCCACCACTCAGAGCCGGGCAGGAAAGAGGATGCTGTACTTTATTCCTCGAGTATGTAGTTGGGCTTTGACAGGTCAAAGGACTGGCGCAGGCGCTGGGTTTCCACGGTGTGGTCTGGGAACAGCAGGCGCAGTTCATCGAGCTTCCTTGCCTCCCGCAAAACCAGGTCTCGGTCATGAAATTTGAGAAGGCGGAATATGAAGGCGCTCCAGAGGGACCCCGAACTGCCGGCATCCTATGGGCTCTTTCCACTGCAAACTGCGAGGAAAATGGTGCCTGAGGGAAGCGCATGCGCAGTAGCTGTCCCGGATCCCGACCCTCAGCGCCCTCCGGAAAGCCGACTACCCGCAGGTTATTTTGTTGATTTCTGTTCTCACTATCTTCAGCTTGGGCTTCCAGGGCCTTCATCTTGACCTGGAGAGTGTGCAGGGAAGCTTGGTGGTCCCAGACCGAGTCCTCAGCACCTCCAATTCGCCGCTCAGCCTCCGTGAGTCTGCTTTGAAAAGTGTTCATGTCCTGGCAGACGAGACTTATCTCCGCCTGCATCAAGTCACTCTTCACCGTTAACGAGGTCTGACAACCCGTTATGGCCTGCAGTAGGACGTTGAATTAGGCCCTCCCGCACCAATTCTACCGCTGGACTATCCTGCACCCACTTCCCTCGAGGCGTGGACTTCCGACTAAAATAGGTCAAATACCCTCTAGGACCGGTGGAAACCTGGAGATGGCCGATGATGCTAGTGACCCTTACTCTTTCCCGATGAGGCCATTATAGGCGTCTCCCTTGTGACGAGGATTTTGGAGTGGTGTCGTTAGAAGACCTGTTGTGTACCGTGCGACGAGATTATACCGCAGAGTCTGACTGGTCCCCCTAAGTAGGGTCTACCCCTGACTTGTTAAGTTGCAGGATGACGTCCGGTATTGCCCAACAGTCTGGAGCAATTGCCACTTCTCACTGAACTACGTCCGCCTCTATTCAGAGCAGACGGTCCTGTACTTGTGAAAA
>BLSH010210582.1:112607-131306 GCA_018402905.1 Glandirana rugosa | reverse complement strand
ACCGAACCCGAACGATTTTTGAAATGTCCGGGTCCGGGTCCGTGCCACGGACACCCAAAAGTTCGGTACGGACCCGAACGTTACAGTCCGGGTTCGCTCAACACTATTGGTTACACTCTGACACTCCCAACCCATCCACCATCCTCATGGCAGCCGTGGGAGGTGCTTTTTGGTGTCTGACAGATGAGATCCGTAGATCGGTAAACACTCGCTGTGACAGATCCCCCCCAGAGGATGTGAGCTACTTGGCCTGGATTGCGGGGAAAAAAAGATTTTATCACCTGTTATCCAATATATCACACCTTGTGCTTCCCTATGTTGTAAATGTAAATTCAAGGAACTCTACGGGTCTGTGGGGTCAACAAAAAAGCATTAGACTTGTCCCAACTAACTTTGAGTCCTACCCCAAGACTCACCACCACCCACATCAAAGCACAAATACGAATTCTCAGAGCCATTTAGATAAATCAATGCATCATCGGCATAGAGGGAAATTTTCAGATGCACCCTGGTGGCTCGACAAGAGGCTTATGTATGTATCTCAGCTGTTCAACAATAACCCATTTCTTTCCTTTGAAGATCTGAAAGAAAGACAGCGACTTCAGAATATGCTCTTTCTTAAATATCTTTTATTGAGACATGCCATTAAAGCCCAGTTTGGTGTTGACCAGGTTGAAAAATCTCCCTCCCCATTGGAATGTCTCCTATATGACTCTAGTCATGCAAAATGATCTACTACCTTTTAAAAGCTATTACAATTGAGGTCTAGAATCCATTCTCACTTTCCTATAGAAAGTTGCTTAGTTACATACCTTGATCTCACTGAGGATGGATGGGATGAGGTTAACAAACCATTATTTAAAGATATCATCTGTACAGCTGACTGGTTCATCCAGTTCAAATTTGTCCCTATGCCAAAAACTCCAGAGGTACATTTGCTCTTTTTCTATGCTTGGAAAGTCATCCTACTATGCTGGCAGAAGTCGATCTTGCCCACTGTGCAATATGTTTGTCGTCTAGGTAACTCTGATGTGCCTAAATATCAAGCAATTTACATTGGCAGGACTACCCCCCCAAAAATGTTTTCTTAATGAAAAACTATAAATAAACATAAACTAGCATTACACAAGTAGATTTCTCACCATCAAAGCTAAACTAGAGTGCTGTAGTCATCAGAGACTGGGAGCTTTGCTAATTGCAAAACTGTAGGTCTAACTCAACAGGATGGAAGAGAGGGGGGGTTCAGCATGCTGGCTGGGGACAGCCTTCTCTATTCAGGCTGTGTCTGCTCTGTAAAGAGAAAGAACTGTAATCCTTTAATATTATATTGGGCTATAAGGTAAGGTAAATTAACATTTTGACTTTAGCACAGTTCTAACATTTCTCTGACTGACATAGTTGCCCGCTGTTGCTTTTTAACATCATTGTCTTACTAAATAATACATTGCAATGCTGCTTGTCCTAAGTCTTTCTATTTGTCTGCTATGTACCACAGAAAACCTACTGTTGCAAATGTTGGAAGGCTATTACAAGCAATGACCTACATATCAAGACAACATCTACACTAAAAGCCCGTATCTGATCCTCTAGAGCTTTCAAACACAACAAAGGCTGTCAGCCCTCCACAGGGCTTAATACCAGGTATTACTGGCAAAGAACTTCTGAGCCGCACTTATAAACTCTCATTACAATTAGTAGCCTGTAAGTCTCTGCTCATTTCCTGTCTCTGGGTTCAAAGGATCTTCCATTTAACAAGTCCATCTTTGTGATATCACTCAGAGAGGCTACCATACATTGCTGGATTCTCAGGGCTCGGCAAGTAATAGGACACCCGATTTAAAAATCATTTCCGTAGAGCAATTGTTTTATCTCTGAAATAAACCTGAGTCCGGGCCCTGATCCATGAAACATTTGATAATGACATTTTACCCTTCTCCACCTGTTTAATGTTTCTCCTCCTTCCTCCTCCTCTCCTCCTCCCCTGTCTACCTTTTCCACACAACAAGACAATCCCAAGTGTGTGCCATTGAGGTGACACCAAGTCTGTGAATCTAAAAGAGCACTGCCAATTAACATAAAACAAAATCAACAGAGCCTCTGTGGAATCGTGTTTCCTTCTTGCACAGAAAGCCAGGTCTGTAGAATAGGTGGCTTTAGAACGAGCATTTGAATGAGGACACTTTGTCTGTGAATAGAAACCGTACATTCTTTGTTATTTTAACAAGCTGTGTCTGTTCTCCTTGATAGAAATTGTATGGGAGAAGATTGAATTAAGTAGTTTTTATGTTATTTCAAAGCACTTGTGCATTTTTCAAAAGATCATCTTACTCGCTCATGTAAAAAACTCTTGTTTTACTATAATGCTGGTGTATACTGTATCAACTGCTTCAGAGTTACGTATGGTAAAGCAGGGGAGGATTTGCTGTTCTTCAGGAGAAGGATTTATGGTGCTTTTCATAGAGATACAAAACCTTTTTATTTTAAATAATTAGCACACATAGTTTATTCTGCAGTTGACCATTGAGTCATTTGCTGCAATTTTGCTGGCTATGTACTGGTCCGTGAGAAAACATTTCTATGGATTCAAATATCTATTCTACTATGTCCCTGTCCTTGCTTATATTTAGGAGCTATGGGCAGAGGAAGACTGAGCTGGAATTTTCCCTTTGGGCCAGTGCATATAAAAAATATGCAGGGCTGGAGACCTTAAAGTGATATTAAAGTCTTGTTATTCTTTGTTTAAAAATAACAAACATGTTATACTTACCTTCTCTGTGCAGTGGTTTTGCACAGAGCAGCCCAGATCCTCCTCTTTTTGGGTCACTCACCGGCTCTCCTGGCCCCGTCTTCCTGTCGAGTCCCCCCACTGCAAGCAACTTATTATGGGGACACCCAAGCGAAGCTGCTGCTCTGTATGTCCATTCAGACACAGAGCCACAACTTGACCCTGCCCCCCTCTCCTCATTGGCTCACTGACTTTGATTGACATCAGTGGGAGTCAATGGTGCCTGCTGCTGTGTCTCAGCCAATCAGGAGATAGAGTTCCGGATAGCCGAGACTCTTGTGCAACATCACTGGATCGAGATGGGGCTCAGGAAAGTATTAGGGGGACTGAGGGGGCCTCTGCACACAAAAAGTTTTTTTATCTCAATGCATAGAATGCATTAGGATAAAAAAACCTTCTGCCTTCAGAACCACTTTAAGTGAAAATACTCCATTTGATCAAATTCGAGCTGAATTCAGTGACAACTGTTATTTATTATATAGCTTTATACCCCATGTTCAGACCTTCATTTACAGTCTGACAGAGGAAAGTCTTTCAGTATTGAATTTCATTGTGGCTCTGAGATGTTGTGTGACTGAGGAAGTGAATGACTAAAAATGCAAAACCGTTAAATGTCTTGTCCTTTTGTTAAAGTGAATTGCATGACGAGGATTGTCTGTGAGGATGGCATGATATTTTATTTAGGGCTCTTTCACATGATACCGCTCTGTTCTGTTCAGATGTATATCAATGAGCATATTCCCTGCTGAACCAAGGTGAACAGGACGTATATATATATATATATATATATATATATACGTGCCCATTCAGTATGTTTCTTCCCAGCTGCTGTTGTAAATAAACTGTCCAGCGATTTGCAATTTAGCAGTGGTAGCACTACCACCACTAAATGGCAGAACCCTGGACAGTTCTGTTCTACACGAGGATCCTAAGTGATGTAATTGACCAAACATTGTCAAGCCATTAGACAGGTTCCATGTTGTGGAGACTAAGGGCTTTATTCCCAATCCTAAAAAGTATTAGAATATGGAAACTCCTTTTATAATAAGGGGACCACCAGATATCTGGCTCCTTCACAGAAGTGAGTATTGGGTACATGAGTACCCCTTATTACTCAATCCCCACCAGCATGTAAAAAAAACAAAGAACGACACTCACACAGTGAAAAAGTTCTAAAAAAAGTACATTAAAAAAAAGTATAAAAAAAAAAGTAAACTCACTTTGTCCAGTGATGTTGATCCAGCATTATTCATGATGACCGACCACATTACCACAACATATTGACAGATCACAAGACAGATGGTGTTTGTAAACAAACTGGGCAGGTACCCTGAGTGATGTCATTGACCAAATTTGGTCATGACTATACTTGGTCAATGATGTCACCTAGGATTACTGCCCAGTTTTTTACAAACACCAGCTGGCCAGAGATCTGTCATTTTACAGAAGTAGCACTGTTTTACCTTTTTTGGTAAAGTCAATTTTAAAGGGTTAACATGCACTTTTCCATATCTTTCAATGCAGCTTTAAGGCATTCCCCAAATATTGTCCTTTGAGCCATATTAAAAGACCTTCTTCCTGCTGAAAGGTATTTTTCTTTAATTTTAGGTGTCCAGTGCCCAGCTACCCATGCACTTTATTTAGCAAAAGCTTTTAAATTAGTGTTTGACTCCCATAGACTTCAATAGTGTCCAGCTCTATCTTTAGAGTTTGCAGACTTCCTGCTGAGTTTCCAAACCTCCTGTATACTAAACTTTGCTCGATTCCCTCATCCTTAGAGAAAAGGCATGATGGGTGAATGTGCCTGGGTTTTGATTCAGCAAATTGTGTTAAAAATTTGACAAACTCAAACTTAGAAGCAAATCCCATTGAAGTATACAGGGGGCAAAATGCCAACACCTGAAAAAGCTCAATAATATAAAAGGGAAGCCTTGCATAAAAAAGTGTGCTAAAAGTGACCACTGACCTCAAATCAACCACAAATACACATAAAATGAAAGGCAACAAAAACAAAGGTCGATTGCCCAAAAAGCAGAATTGAAGTAAAGTTTCCTAATTGACTATTATCTCTATCTATGCAGTATGTCAGATTTCCCTATGCTTTCATTGCAACAGCTTCCAATTTACTGACCTTATGCCCCTTTCCCCCATTTATAGTTAGGGGGCTGGCTTAACCAAAAGCCTCTTTACTGGCCCTTCAAAGCCTGCTGGCCATAAATTAATGCAAGTGCATTATGGTTTTGAAAAAATCCTCTGGATAAATCTGCACATGAATTCGCCGGGACCTCATTATTTTCCTCAAACCTATGATAGTAGAAAACCTGAACCTCATCCCCAGTGAAAAAGTGTATTACAATAAACCATGTTCTTCAAGACAACACCCGCCATTCACCTTGGTTACCAATCACAATGCACAGAAAATTCCCATGAACAGGCCAGTTAATCGTGTTTGTCTGCTAGGCCAAATGTTTACAGTCTCAGGCAAAGGGTAATGATGATTGAAAGAACAAGGTTGCAGGTGTAAATTGTGGAAGTGGAATAATAGAATTTCATGAGAACCTTTGGGCAGAGCAGTTGCTGATTTAAATTTAGAGTTATCTGTTGAGGGTGTTTGGGTTTCCTAGGTAGTCCGCCCGAACTAGCAGAAGGTCCTAGGGTACTCGTGGAATGTGGTGTCAGGATAAATGTCTCCCAAGCTTTTCTGGTCTAATCCTGGAAATTCCAGGAGAAGTTGGAGTTTTTTGTTGGCTTAAGGGACATACTAAGCCAGTTTTCTGCAAAACTGATACATGGGTAGACTATGTTTACATCAGAATTATTACAACAGTGTTTCTCAACTCCAGTCCTCAAGGCGCACCAACAGGTCATGTTTTCAGGATTTCCCTCAGATGGAACGGCTGTGGTAATTACTAAGGCAGTGAAACTGATCCAATCGCCTGTGAAAAATAATGGAAATCCTGAAAACATGAACTATTGGTGAGCCTTGAGGACTGGAGTTGAGAAACACTGTATTAAAATATATATTATTTAATATTAAGTTAGTTCCTGGTCAGAAATAGTATCACCTTATCTGAAGCCAAAAATTCCATCCCATTCAAGACCATGGGAAGAGAATGTGCAGGCACGGACAGCCCAACACTTGAATTTTACTGGCTGGGATGTAGACAGCATGGGAGGATTAAGCTGTCAAGGAAGGTAATTACAAACCTAGGGGTATGGGGTGTTTGTAAAGTTTAGAGTATTGAGGGGGATTTTAAAATATTCCTGAACTTGTCCTTCAATACAGCCCTGATGAAAGTTGTGCATGTGTTTGTAAATTGAAGCAGTGAGGTTTACTGTGTCCTTCATATATAATGTCATGCTGCATCCTGATACACAGGGGTTTATATGAAAGCACAAAAAGAGATGCCTTAGATGGCAGTTTATTGTTTAATATTAAAAGAAGGATATAAAAGGAATAAAAACTGTAACTGATCATTTTTTTATCATGTTTACAGGTTAAGAAAACACATTTGTTTTTAAAACATACATACCTTCTAGATCAGGGTTTCTCAACCAGGGTTCCGTGGAACCCTAGGGTTCCTCCAGAGGTTGCTAGGGATTCCTTGATTAATGGTCAATTTCTACCTCTCAGATAAATTCCCAATGATACCATTGATATTTTTAGCTATCTGTAAGGGGGTAATTCTTCCCAATAACCACAAGTTTAAGGAGCATTCTTCCCACTGACCATCACATTAATGTATCATGAGTTGTAGATTTTAAATTTTTAGCAGGAGTTGCCCGAGACCAGAGACTTATTTCAAGGGTTCCTCAGTGTTGAAAAGGTTGAGAAAGGTTGTTCTAGATATACAAACTAAGACGCTTAGAACTGTCCGCTTTCACTGCAGTATTTATTCAACTTTTCTGGTGGTAAAAAATGCTAATAATTTAAAGAATGAAACCAAGGTTTTTTTAACCAATATCATAAAAAAAGTAGAAAAGTCGTAACTAGTAATGATAATGAATGTGCGAAAGAGATTTTTCTATGTGTGAAAATTCCTCCATTCTACCAGCACTTGATACAGATAAATCAGATGTTCTAAGCTGCAATTAATACACCAAACTTATCTCTAAAGAAAATGAAGTTGCAGCAGACCTTTGTAAACAAAGATAGATCGCCGGCAATGTTTTGTGATATTTTCTGTACACACCTACTATTATAAGAAAACAGAAGTGGTGGTATATTTAAGTTGTCAAAGTAGGAAAAATACCCAGGAGCTGTCAGTGTGGTGGAATAGCTGAAAAGCAGATGTCACATTGTATTGGATGGGAAAGCAGAGAACGGCCTCCATTGTCTGTTTTGTTGTAGACAAAGAGAACATCTTTGAAAAAAGACGGGGAAGATTATAGTGTCATGCTATAAATGTAGAGTACATTTTTCTTAACATTGTTCAAGAACAAAATAGATGAAAATAATAAGACGGGGTTGAAAGGGACAACCAAAAGTAGCTAGGCTTGTATGCGTAAATATATAAGTGTGTGCATGTGTGTGTGTAATATATATATATATATATATATATATATATATATATATATACAGATTGTATAAAATATGTGATATATACTAGAGTAAGGGCTTTCGGTTGCAATGAGCTACGTGATGTAATGAAAATGTTTTTAATTTCATTCTTATATAATGATATGCAAGAGTGGTGGTGGAAAATAGAATATCATTTTTTTTAACATTTTTATTTGCCATTGGACCACAAGTGTTCAGGTAGAATTAGAAAGGACATATCTGTTTATTTATTTATGTGTTTAATTTTGTGGGAGTGATAGCACCTGCAGAAACTAGAGGTCAGCACAGTTTGTGCATAAATACTGTAGATATTTTCAGAAGGGTACTTTCACTCTAATACAAGAAATCTGCCTGCCTGGGTACTCCACATAAATAGCAAATATCCTGTAGACACTAGTAGGCATTTACAGTGCTTTCACATGATAGCTTGTATTAGTTTTATTAGATTGGCATGGGGCATTTACAAGATTTAAATAAGTATGAATGAAAACGGTTTTATTATTAAAATGGAACTTAAAGCGGTGTTCCACCCAACAGGTCATCTTCCCCACCTCAGGGAAACTGATCCACAGCCCGATACCTGGGAACTTCGGCCCCCTCCTCCTTCCACTGCTGCCAGGCCAATCAGAAAGCGTGCTTCGTGCATGTGCAGCAGGGAGCCAGCAGTGAAGCCAAAATGGTTCACTTCTGGGTTCCCTTACGAAGAATGGCAGCGGCAACATCCGAGGTGCGATCCAAAGGTCACCTGGGGTGCCGGCATCGCAGGCTCCATGGACAGGTATATAATACATATATATTAAAAGTCATCAGCTAAAGTATTTGTAGCCGTTGACTTTTAATTTCTTTTCATGCAGGTTGGAACACCTCTTTAAGTCAGAAATCTAAGTCCTGCTACATCATTTGAGGCTGGCCCCTTTTGAAGATATAGCTATGGAAAACATTAAAGCGGAGTTCCACCACCCGTCCCCCCAGCAAAAAAACACATACTGTAGCTGCTGACTTTTAATATTAGAACACTTACCTGTCCTGAAATCAAGCGATGTCAGCAGCCCATCGGCTCTCGGGCGATGCCGCCGCCATTGCCTGTAAGGGAAACTGACAGTGAAGCCTAGCAGCTTTCTGCGCTTTCTGAATGGCCCGGAGGGGGTAGGAGGAGGGGGGGCCAAACTTCCAAGTGATCTCTCCATGGTGAGATCCCCAGGAAGTGGGGACGGGTATCTGTCAAAAACCCACACCCTGAAAGGTTCCAAATGTGGTACCAGAGGAGGGGTGGAAGAAGATAAGTGGAGCTTAAAAATAAGTGTCTATACTGTTTAAACCCCAGTAATACACTGCCTCACCCTGCTCTGCATATGCTCAGTTGCTCACCATTTTTAGGCACTAACAAATATGTAGAGGCTGATCTGCTGAATTAAACCCTCCTATCCTTTACATTCAAGAAGGAAGGAAGCTGCTTCTGTTTGATCTGCAACTGCCATGGTGCTGCACATGTGCTCAGTTATGACATCAGCCATTTGATGTTTTGACAGTTTTGGTTGAGGACACAAGGACATGTGACAGTTAGCAATCCAGGAATGTGCCTGTTTTTGAAACTGTTAAATCCACGGGTTAAGCCAGGGTTCACACTTGTGCGTTCTCAGAGATTGCATGTGCCAATCTCATGCAATCTCTGAGCAATGCGAGTCCAGCCATACAGTTTTATGGCTGAACTCGCATTAGATTCGCACAAAAAAAGGTGCAGGGACCTTTTTTTCCCACATTGGAAACACATTGCATGGATGCTCTCACCCATGCGATCCGATTCCTGTGTGAGTTCACAGTTCGCACTGCGATCTGTGAACAAAACTGGGGGTGTTATTAATTTTGTAATGACACCTGCAGCGGTTCGCAGAAGGCAGTGTAAACTGCCTGCGGGAAGAATGTGATGCGGGAACCGGCTCTATAATCGAACCAATTCCCACATCGCACATATGTGAACCGGGGCTGAGTTCCGCTTTATGATTTACTGCTGTTCAGTGGCTCTGGGCTTCAGCAAAATGGCATCCTTCAGCAAGAAGACACAGAAGCAATGCTGGAAGCAATTTACAACACACACTAATTTTGGTAGCAATTTTTTATTAGGTATTTATGTGCAATGTATGTTCTTTACTAAAGAACATAATTTTTTATCAAGTTGTTATGGGTTAATAACGGCTTTACCGCACCCCATTTTTTATATATATATAGATTTGTCAACACCTGCTAGGCTAATTGCCTTATTTGAAAGTTAGCTAGTTAGTTAGTTTGCCGGCTTTTTTTTTTCGGTTTCCATCTGATGGTCCTACCAGTAACACATTTCCTGTCCTAGGGTGACAACAATCTCTCACTGTACTGTTTCTATGGAGGAGCAACATTGTCACCATAGAACAGGAAAAGTGTTAGGACTACAAAGCAACTCTCCCACACTTCTTCTCCATAACACAAAGGAGGGGGTGTTTTGCAGTCCTGAAGCTGGCCATAGATAGATAGAATGTCAAATTAAAGTTCTTAGGCAAAGAATGTTCTAAAGTTAGTTTGTTTATTTAACCATTAGTGTTCATTTTCAACCATGATGGGAAAGTTTGGAAGGAGCAGGAAGAATTTTTTTTCTTGACAGAACAAATTTCTAACATTGTATGCGGTTTTTCTTCAATAAAGTCCATTCATTCCAAAATCAAATATTAACTGTAAATGAAATATTTTGAATGGAATTTGAATGTGCTGAGATTATTTGTACGCATTTTCTTATAACTGGGTACGCAGAATCCGCATGCTGACATTTGGTCAGCGTGTAAAGCTGCCCGTCTGACAGAAGTTGGTCTCAAGACTGGCTTTTGTCTAACAGGCATGCTGGAAAACCAGCATCTGACCAGCAGCCAATCAGCACTGGCAGCAAATGGCTGCTAGCGCTGATCAGTGTATTGTGGGGGGTGGGTGGTCCCCCTGTCAGAAGACAAAGGCACAGCAGGGGAGATTGCCACACTAATATCGCTTGTTTAGTAAGTCGATCTGTGAGGATTTTTTTTCTTTCGGCTTGCTGGGCTGAACAATAAAAAACCGAATGTGTGTGCCCATCCTTAACCACTTCAGCCCCGGAAGGTTTTGCAGCTTTAGGACCAGAGCACTTTTTGCGATTCGGTGCTGCGTCGCTTTGACTGACAATTGCGCGGTCGTGCGACGTTGTACCCAAACAAAATTTGCGTCCTTTTTTCCCCACAAATAGAGCTTTCTTTTGGTGGTATTTGATCGCCTCTGCATCATTTCTGATCGCCGCTATAAACAAGAGAAGAGCGACCATTTTGCGAAAAAACCCAAATTTCTTACTTTTTGCTAAAATTCAAATCCAAAAAAAAAATATAAAAAAACATTTTTTTTCACCGTTTTTGGCCGAATTATATAATTCCTCATATTTGCGATAAAAAAAATTGCAATCGGCGTTTATTGATTGGTTTGCGCAAAAGTGGCCGCGTTTACGGATGGTGAGAATTCATTTCTGGGGTTTTTATTTATTTATTTTTTTTTACTAGTAATAGCGGCGATCTGAGATTTTTAGCGGTGATGCGATATTGGGGCGGACATGTCGGAACATTTTGACACTTTTTTGGGACCAATGACATTTATTCAGCGATCAGAAATTTAAATGTCCACTGATTACTGTATAAATGTCATTGGCAGTGAAGGGGTTAACCTGGGGGGGGCGATCTAGGGGTTAACTGTGTTCCCTGGGTGTGTCCTTACTGTGGGGGGGTTGGGCTAACATGGGCATGAGAGATCTAACTGATCCCAGTGACAGGGATCAGTAGATCTCTCATGCCCCACTGACAGGGCGGGGAACCGCCGTGTTTACATCGGCGGTTCCCCGTTCTTTGCCCTGTAGCCGCTCATCGTGGCTCGCCGGCGGACATCGGGTCCGCCCGAGCCGCGGGCACACTCCTCAGGAGTGCGGCGGGGGCGCGCGCGCGCCCCCTGGTGGGCAAAATGCGAATCGCCGCCTATTTACGTTGATTCGCGCACAGCTCCCCGACTGCCGCCGTGAAAAGACGGCGCGCGGTCGGGAAGCGGTTAACTGGTTCGGTACTGGCTTGCGTACATTTACTGCTGCAGAGTGGCCCTGTAGCACGAATCGCCGTAAATAAACGGTGGCTTGCGCGACGCGCTCTCGTGCCCACCGCACTCTGCAGGAGTGTGCCTGCGGCTCGGGCGGACCCAATTTCCACTGGTGAGCCACGATGACCTGGTAGTGAGAAAGATCGGGGAACCACCGATGTAAACACGGTGGTTCCCCACTCTGTCAGTGGGCATTTAAAAGATCTACTGATCCCTGTCACTGGAATCAGTTAGATCTCTTATGCTCATGGTAGCCCAGCCACCTCACAGTTAGAACACGCCTAGGGAACACAGTTCACTGTCCCCTGCAGGATAACCCCTTCACTGCCAATGACATTTATACAGTATTCAGTGGATATTTCAATTTCTGATCGCTGAATAAATGTCATTGGTCCCAAAAAAGTGTCAAAAATGTTCAACATGTCCGCCCCAATATAAAAGTCCCAATAAAAATTGCAGATCGCCTCCATTACCAGTAAAAAAAAAAATTGTAAAAACGCCAGAAATTAATTCTTATGTTTGTAAACATGGCAACTTTTGCGCAAACCAATCAATAAACGCCAATTGCGATTTTTTTACTAAAAATATGAGGAAGAATATAAATCGGCCAAAACCGATGAATACATTTTTTTCTTTTTTTGGATTTGTATTTCAGCCAAAAGTAAGAAATATTGTTTTTTTTTTTTGGCAAAATTGTCGCTCTTTTCTTGTTTATAGCGGTGATCAGAAATGGAGAAGAGGTGATCAAATACCACCAAAAGAAAGCTCTATTTGTGGAGAAAAAAAGACGTAAATTTCTTTTGGGTACAACATTGCGTGACTGCACAATTGTCAGTTAAAGTGACGCGGTGCTGAATCGCAAAAAGTACTCTGGTCCTAACATGGGAAATCCTTCTGGGGCTGAAGTGGTTAAGCCTTGTACACACTACTAGGTTGAATTTAAAAAAAAAACCTGACAGCTCCGGTCGGAGCCGCTGTTTGCACAGCAATCCCCGCTGAGCTATTGTGTTCTGACAGGGGGATGGCCCTCCCGCCAGAACACTCCAGTCAATGCTCTCAGCCATTGGATGAAATCGCTGATTGGGAGCCTAACGGCTGCTGGTCTTCCAGCATAAAGGTCCAACAGAAGCTGGCCGAACAGACCGGACCGGCTGCCATACACTTTGAACCAGCCGGTGTCGCCCAACATTTGGCCCGTGTGTACTAGGCTTAAGACTTTTCCTAGGAATTTTTGTTCAAAATTCTATCCATCTATGGCTAGCTTAAAGTGCTATCTGATAATATTGATGCAAGCCAGCAGAATGCACAGGACAGCACTGAATCAACAGTAGACATGTGCGGTTTGTTTCATTCTGAATTAAAATTCGGACGGATTTTTGTTTTTCGGAAAATCGGATTACAATAGTACTGAATTTAAATGAATCTGAAATAACAAAAAAAATGTTCGGATGAAATTTGAATTCAAATAATTTTCTAATCGTTTTCAAATACTTTTAAAATTCGGGTAGTTTTCAAATTCAAATTTGAAAAGTCCTTGGATTGGAATAGTTTTCCAATTTCCAAAGAGAACAAAATAGAATAGAAAACAAAGGAATAGAACCAAAAAAAAAAAACAATAGACTAGAAAAGAATATGGCAGAATAACAAAATAATAGAATACAACAGAGTAAAACAGCTCTGTTCCACTCCACCACATTATATTCTTTCATTTTTTGTTATATTCCTTTCTATTGTATTCTATCTTTATCCATTCTATTCCTCCACTTTCCACTCCATCCCATTCTCCTTGGAAATTGGAAAACTATTCGATTTCGAAAACCGTTCAAATTTGAAAACAATGCGAATTCAAAAACGATTCAAATTTGAAGATGATTCGAATTCGAAAACTGAATGAATTAAACGAATGAAAACAAATCGAACTAACTAACTAAACAAATTTATGTAAATAACGAATCAAAACAAAACAAAACAAAGTCTTTTGCTCTGCACATGTCTAATCAACAGATATTTTTTGCACTTCAAACAGATAAAACAAAATGCTTTTTATAGTATTTGACAGACCTTAGAGAAGTTTTTTTCAAAAATCCATTGGTTATTATTATTATTATTATTATACAGGATTTATATAGCGCCAACAGTTTGCACATCGCTTTACAACATGAGGGCAGACAGTACAGTTACAATACAATTTAATACCGGAGGAACCAGAGGACCTGCTCATTAGAGCTTACAAGTGTTTGGTAAAGCCATACAATTGTACACAGTGCAATAGCATTACACAAATAAATGAGGAGACACCCCCAAAATGAGTTATTTGGTTGCCACAGCCACCTGCGCGATTGAAGAAATAGATGTTGTGTATAATTATGAGCTGCCATCAGCTTAATTAAAGAAGTAATGGCTTTCTTGTTCACCATTAATAAGGTCACCGGAAAGGGTGTTGTGGTTGAACATAGGTTGAGTATCCACCTATTAAATGTCCTTGTCTAGCTATTGTAAGTCACTGAGTAGGCTCTCTGGTGCTAGCAGTGGAGTGAGCCTGGCTAGGATTTTCCATTAGTGAGTAGCACACACAATAGTGCTAAATGGATATATTAAGGGCATTCCTAGCTTGAGGGGTTAGTTGATGATGCTTAACAATTACATATCAAAAGAAGCCTACAGACAGGTGCAACTTCAACATGGACCAAACAGGCTGAATTTGAAATTATTATATATATATATATATATATATATATATATATATATATATATATATATATATCATGAATTGGTATGATCCTTTCATTGTTGATGTATTTCATTTACTGGGGTGATGTAAAATGTCATGGTGGTTATGTTGAGGAAAGGATTGCACTTTTGTTCTATATGAAAGATCTGTTCATCTACTGTAAAGGAAGTCTTAGGGTGACCATGCATAGACTTGCTTTAAGGAAAGCAATGGAGGTAAGCATTGTTTTTGACAGTCTGACTGTGTGGAGGTTAACAGGGCCATAAGAAGTGATAATCAGCAAATTTTAGTATCATAGAGATTTTACGACCTATAAAATCTGTACAGCCAATTGTCAACGTAAACGTAAACTGCAGTAGTCCTCCTTGGCATGTAATTCACCTTTGAGCATACAGATGTGTTAACTGAGAGCTCTGCCTACTGCCACCCAAAGTACATACTTCCAAATCTGATAGATGAACAGTTGCTCGATTTGTTAATCAAATGACTATACAGGCCATCCCCTAGTTACAAACACCCGACTTACACACGACTCCTACTTACAAACGGAGGGAGACAACAGGAAGTGAGAGGAAATCTACCCATAGGAAGGGAATTTCACTCCTGTAAGAGTTATTATGGGAAAAAGGTGTCTCCACTGAGGCTTTATCACCAATCCTTGTTTCCACAACAACCCAAAATTTTCAAAATCCGATTATCATTGGGACAGGAAGTGAGGTGAAATCTTCTGAACAGAAACATAGACAACAAAACAAGCATTACAGGGGTGTTAACCCTTCCCTATGATAGCCAAAAAGCTTAAAAATAGTTTTTTGGCTGAAGCTACACTTAAAAAATGTACCTGTTCCGACAAATTCAACTTATGAACAAACCTACAGACCCTACCTTGTTTGTAACCCGGGGACCGCCTGTATTTGATGTATGATCAGATATGTTGTAGATTACATTATTTTTACCTAAATTGATCGATATAGTTTGCATATAACTAGTACGTTTTTTAATAGTAATAATTCCTTCCCAGCCTCCACCTTCCCCCCCTATCTAACTTTCTCAGATTTTCCCACAGACCCCCTACGTTTCTGGGCTTTAGCCCAGGAAGGGTCATCCTATCAGACATCATCTTGAATCAAATAATATACCATTTCATGCCCTGCTCCCGCAGACACACAAGCAATAGAACGATATGGCGGGTGTAAGATTCCCGGCCACATAGGGCACCTATAAAACTTTATAAAACTCATTCTAAAGAGGTTCAGAAATGCCTGGAATATGCCACAGATTATACTAGGATACCAAAGACATAAATATTTCAGTCGACTAGATGTAATTTACCCTCATTCTGCGGACCTGTTAAGATTGTGTCTACGATACATTACTATGATACCCCGCTATTTTTATTGATCATTCAAGATGTTTAATATAAGACTGTGCAATACGTGTACTGTATACTGTATGCTTTTTTGTTATTTTTTCTTTCTTTCTAAATAAATAAATAAAAATTTTCTTGGAAAAAAAAAATTCCTTTTGTACCAAATTGTGATGTAACTGTACTGTCTGCCTTCATTTTGTAAAGCACTGCGCAAACTGTTGGCGCTATATAAATCCTGTATAATAATAATAGTAAAACTACTGAGAAAACTTTTAATATATTAGCCTGCCTAGAAGACCACATCAAGAAAAATTGTCCAAGGAGGCCTTTTGTGTCCATATGGCACATGGTTCTATCTATTGCTTGACAAATTGGTGGTGGCTTTAGATCTGCAGAATCAGACAACCTGCAAATATTCATTAGTCAGTGTTGAGAATACAGCTGATAAAAGTGTTATCAGAAACACAGACTATAAGAACCTACTTAATTCATATAGTTAATGGCCTAAAAACTGCAAGTGATTTATTTGCATCACATATCAGCATATTTCTAAAGCTCTCTGTGTTTTAATCATCTCCCAGTTAAAATGCATTGGTAATATATAAATGATAAACTATGTGGAAGCAAGAGTCCCTATATTGTATATTAAATAAATCCTGTTCTCAGTTAATAGGACAGGGCCCTGCTCCCAAACATAGTTGATGAACTATAGGTGGAAATTATAACCAGGGACCACTATAGGTGGCATTTCTTTCCCTCTGATTATCCACACTCAACCTCACTATACTAAGGTTTTTTTTTAATATAGTGAGGTTTAGCTCTGGTTCATATTGGTGTGTTTTGGCTAAAGCCCACTGTCAGCTGACGTCACTCAGCCGATCCAGACTCTGGAAAGATCCAAATTTTCCACCCAGTTACCTGGACCTGGACAAGCATGGACTGCTGGGAGACTGAGCCAGCCCCTCCCACCCCCTCCACAGCCAGGCACTTCAGTAAGCACTGGAGGGGCAGAGCAGAGAGACGGTGAATGACAGTCACCAGCTCTCTGCTCAGTGACGACTGAGAACTGAGCGATCAATAGTCTTTGATTTCTCAGTTACCAGTCTTAGAAGCAGCAGGGACAGATGCAGAATTGGATTGATGCTGCATCCACCTAGGTGAGTATATATCTATTTTTTTTTTCTCTGAAACCCAATCTTTTATTTTAACTCATAGCACACACGAGATGATATGCATACCAAAGGATTTGTAATTCTGTTCAGCCAACTTTGTGTTTCCCACAACCCAGCCAAATAGCAGAATCAGATCCTTGAATCTACTGCAGCAGTGGCACAGTTGGTTAGACTGGACATTGAAGGTGAAGCAGCACAATGATGAGTCCTATTGGTGTCTCCGCCTTCTTTGATTGCCAGCACATTGCCTGGCTCCTAGAGCTGCCCCTCTCCCTACCAGTCAGCTGTGCAGAGGGTTACAGAAAAGACAAATCTAAATGTTTAAGCTACTTATTTGTAGGTGTGATAGTGCTGGACTAATAGAAGCAATGTGTTGATATTGTTTGATGTAACATAGAAGTCAGTCCTCCTTCAAAGGGGCTAATGTGCAAAGAAGATGTAGTGCAGATAGACCTTGTTCTGGTCCTGGGATGCTGCCTCTCTACATTCTGTAGGTGGCAAACTTTGGGTTGGGTATTGAGGAGTGTCCGGTACAAAAGTTTGTGGCACTCAGAGGTCAAATAAAAATGTTTATTGAATAAAGGTATCAGATGAAGCCAATGCATTTCAATGTGAGTTTAAAGAACTTTTGTATTAGGTGGTTCTCAATACCTATCCCAAAATAAGTAAACTAGTCATATTTTATACAAAAAAACCAGCGCTGCGCTAGGCAATCATTCAAATTAATACAAAATAAATAAGGATCTGTTTTAGTAAAAAACCTCATAAACCATAACATACCCCTGCAGATATGCTATAAGGTGTTGAATAATCAAAATACAGGCATAGGTATATAAAAGGAATACAAAATATATAAGGATGTGTTTAGTGAAAATACTTCATAAACTGTAACGTACCCCTACGGATACGTAATAAGGCATTTGATGAACAAAATAATACATAGGTGTATAAAAAAGGGGAAAAAGAAATTGTACACAGATATAAGAGTCTCTAATAAGAAGTCCAAAATGGTGAAAGAACGTTTCTTAGTGGGGTATAGTAATTCCAATTTCCACAAATCACCAGTGCCACCACCAAAGGAAGAAACCAGATGTCTGCTTACCAAAAAGGTTGGATTCACATGACCGGACGGCCAGAGAATCAATAAGACTTGTGTGGCATAAACCCAGCGAATCGCCACTGTGTGGTTGAACTGGATGCCTCCTGTTAGGTAGCTGTTCCACTTGGGCCACAAAGGAGGGAGCAAACTAGATAATCCTCAATGATCTCTTATTTTTGCAGTTATTCAAAAAGGAGCAAAGGGAACCGGAATGCTGGTCAACAATATCCACCGCATCAGTGGGTCACATGTCTCTCCTGGAACAGGAACCCTTTAATTCCAACCAGAAGCTGTCTCACTGCCTCAACTGGGAATGAGAGCATGGTTCACTAGTCATATTTTTTTTTTAAAGAGAATTTATTAGATTTTTGCTTGTCTACATACTTCAAGATTAACATTACAGATTAATATGCAGTAACAAGTAACATACTTAGCACTTTACATCAAAAACCAATATATCCAAGAAATAAAGCAGGCAAAGCTGGGAAGTAAAGAAAAAGGGGCAGTCCAATCAGGATAATTAGACATTACAATTAGAACTTCATACATCTGTTCGTTTTTAGATTATTTAAGAGAAATTTTTTTTTTATACTGATCACTTGGTACGAGAGTAAGGGTCAACTCCGTCACTCTGTCGAAGACCAACCTTAATTTCCCAAGGACAAGGTCCTCTCTGTACACTGGGTGACTACGCCACCTATAACAACTGGTCGTAAGGCCAAGGGAAACGAGGAAAAACTTATTGACGTTTTTATTCTCTAGTAACTCCTAATAGATCAAACGAGGGAGGAAACACCGGGTTCACCTTGTCGATGGATTGTCCTCCGTAGGTCAAGTTGGTGTGTCACCGCTAAGCG
>BLSH010210582.1:85666-112597 GCA_018402905.1 Glandirana rugosa | reverse complement strand
TTAACTTTTTTTTTTTTTTTTTTTTTTAAAGAGAATTTATTAGATTTTTGCATGTCTACATACTTCAAGATTAGCATTACAGAGTAATATGCAGTAACAAGTAACATACTTAGCACTTTACATCAAAAACCAATATATCCAAGAAATAAAGCAGGCAAAGCTGGGAAGTAAAGAAAAAGGGGCAGTCCAATCAGGGTGGACTTGCACGTTCAGGAGGGGAGAGGGGGTTGATATGAGGGGAGGAAGGGGGGGGGGCTCGCGTAGTCTATATAGCTGTATCGTTGTGTGCTCGTCCTTGGGTTCTGAAGACGTAGATTCGGGTATAACGGAAGAAGTTCAGGTATAAGGAGAGGGGGGGGTGTCAGGCCTGAGGAAGTATCGAAGGGAGCATAGCCTTTATCATGTGCAGGGTCTTTGATTTCTGGATTCCAAGGAGCCAAATAGAAAGTCACTGGTCCTATCCAGGTGTGGGCGCGGGGGCGTCCACGTAAGTATATTTGTCGAAAAGATGTGGATGGTTGTCAATGAAAGAAGACCATTTTCGTGAAAAGCGGTGGGTATTGTAGTAGGACTTCTCGATTTTCATTAGCTTGGTCAAGTCTGTTATTACCTCCTTAAGCGTGGGTGGGGTTGAAGATATCCAACGCCGAAGGATTGCTCTTCTAGCTGCCATGTAGCAGGATGCAATCCATGCTTTGTTTTTGTAGAGGAGAAGAAGTTGTCCCTTCGGCGTATTAGGGGTTATGGTCTTTAGATTGCCAAAAAGGAGAGGATAGATAAGTCCATGTGGGGATAATCCTGTAATTTGATTAGTGAAAGTTTCAATTTCCCTCCAGAAGGAGGTTATCTGTGGGCATTCCCATAGTCTATGGAGGAGTGAGGGTCTTGGGGCATTGCATAGTGGGCAGAGTGTAGATTCTGGTCTGTGAGTTCTCGGTACAAAGGGGACGTAGGCTCTGTGGGTTATTTTCAGCTGCTGCTCCCTCCAGAATTCATTTGTGATGAATTTGCAGGTGGATTCAAAACCTCGCAGGATAGTATTGAAGGCATCCGGAGAGTTCAGGTCATTATTCCATTTGGACGCAAGGCCAGCGGTTGACCTGGAGGAGGATAGGATTTGTCTTAGAGGCTTAAAGATATCAGAGATTCTGGAGGTTCCTTTAGATATCCAAAAGTCCAGTAGCGTATGTTGAGAGGGAGAGGCTTTGGAGGGGAGGAGGGTTGAGGCTAAACTTACTGATTGACCAATCTGTAGGTAGTGTTGGGTAGGAAGGGAAAAGTCTTTCAGGACCTTGTCAGTGGGGAGAGGAAGTCCGGTGGAGGGATCGAACAGCTGAGAGGACCATTGGAGTCCTTTGGGTATCCAGGAGCTGAAGGCAGGGTGTTGTTGAGCCTGAGGAAATAGAGGGTGCCCACATATAGCCAGGTGTTTAGATGTGTGGAGCGGAAGCTTCAGTAGCTTCCTGGTCTCCCTCCAAGCCAAGACCGTGTCCCTTATGAGTAGGTTATGTCTCAAGTGGTGAGGGATATCTTGCAGCTTGCAATGTAACAAGTTGGACAACCTATTGGGTGCTGCCATGGAAGTTTCCAGTTCGAAGTTGGAGTAGCTAGATGAGTTTGTTATCCAGTTCAAGGCCACTCGTAGGAGACAGGATAGATTGTATAATCTAGTGTCGGGGAGGCTAACACCTCCCTCGGACTTGGGAAGAATGAGTTTGCGGAGAGAGATGCGGGGTTTGCGGCTTGCCCATAGGAAGGATGAAAGTGCTTTGTGTAGATTCTGGACGTCTTTGTGTTTCAGTATCAATGGAATGGTTTGGAGGGGATAAAGTAATTTTGGGAAACTCATCATTCTGTATAAGTGGCACCTGCCAAGAAAGGAGAGGGGTAATTTGAACCAATTTTGGAGTTCTCGAACTATTTTCTGAATGGTTGGCGTGAAGTTGAGATGGTATATAGAGGATGGTGTTTTACCTATATTTATCCCCAGGTATGTGATGGACGCACGTGCTATTTTGAATATAGAGTTTGGGACCCATGTCGGAGTGCGTGGGTTGAAAAGGGGTAAGATTTCGCTCTTGGTAAAATTTATACGTAGCCCGGAGCATCTGCGAAATAAACTAAAGGTGTCTTGGATGAAAGGCATATCGGAGGAGGGATCAGAGGAAAAAATTAAAATGTCATCCGCAAATAATGCTGTTTGGAGAAGTGTTTTGCCAATTCGTATGCTTGAAAGGCCCGGATGGGTGATGAGGTATCTGGACAGGGGCTCTAAGGCTAGATTAAAGAGTATCGGGGAAAGAGGGCAGCCCTGTCTGGTTCCCTTTTGTAGACGGATCTTGCCAGAGACGCAGCCTGCAGCTACTACGTAAGCCGCCGGGTCCGAATACATGGCTTCTATAAGGTGGCAGAAAGGGCCCTTGAAGCCAAACGCTTGGAGAGACATGGCTAGCCAATGAAAACTGACGTTATCGAAGGCCTTCTCCACGTCTAAGGTGATAATGGCTGCGTCTCCGGCACAACCCTCTCTAGCTGCCTCCAGCACCGTTAGGACTTTTCTAATGTTGTTAGTGGCGGACCTCCAATGAATGAAGCCCGCTTGGGCTTGGTGGATGAGGGAGGGCAGTATTACGGCCATTCTGTTGGCTATAATTTTGGAGAGAATTTTTGAATCTAGATTTAACAGCGAAATAGGTCTGTATGAGCCCGGGTCCGTGGGGTCCTTCCCTTTTTTTGGTATTATTTTAATGTGGGCTTGGTGACTGGTTGGTGGATATGGGTTGCCGTCCAAAATGCCTTGGTAGGCTGCGTGTAAGGTGGGGACTAGTATGTCATGCGTAAGTTTGTAAAATTCGGAGGTAAAACCATCTGGTCCCGGGGCTTTGCCCGGGGTCAGGGTTTTGATGGTGTTTTCAATTTCCACAAGAGATATGGGGGCATTGAGATTTTGGAGTGCTTCCTGGTGTATTTTGGGACGCTGGAGGAAAGACATGGCTGCAGATTCATCAATGGGGTCGGGGCCATATAAAGTTGCATAGAAGTTTTCTAAGATTTGATTGATCTGTTTGGGAGCATTGGCTAGTCGACCCTGTTTGTCTCTGAGGGCAGCAATGTGTACTGGTAGGTGTGGGCCTTTACAAAGACTGGAAAGAAGTTTCCCGGTCTTGTTCCCAAATCTGTGAAATTTGCGTTCCAACGCCGAGTTGTACATAAGTTCTTGTGTCATGGCCCACTGGTCAAAGCGATCCTTGGCTTTCCTCCAGGCTTCCCTGTGTGTTGGTGAGTTCGACTTACTTAGGGATAGATGGGCAGCCCTGAGTGAGTTGCTGGCTTGGAGAAACTCTGAGGCAGCTGTTTTCTTGGAGGCTGAGGCAAATGAGATAATTTTTCCCCTCAGAACAGCCTTCCCCGTTTCCCAAAAGAGATTCGGGTTAGATATGTGGGTACTATTGTTAGTTGCGAAGTCTTCCCATGTATCTGCAAGTTCATCGTGCAACGCTTTATTATGTGCGAGGTATGAAGGAAACCTCCATATCTTAGGTGAGGTCTGGGGGGTCGTGCCTAGAATAGTAGCGGTTAGGGGGGCGTGGTCCGAAATGGCTATGCCATTTATCAGTGGGTCAGTGGCCAAAGGGAGCATGAGTGGAGAGAGGAAGATATAGTCTATCCTTGATTGAGTGGCATGTGGGTGTGAGAAAAAGGTGAAATCTCTGCCCTCCGGGTTGTGAAGCCTCCACAGGTCCATTAGGCCTAGATCTTCAGCCCATTGAGCGAGAGTGGGAATGAATTTGGAGAGCTTGGTAGGCTTATGGGATGTGGAGGCCATTCTATCCTCCATGGGGTCCATGACTGAGTTGAAGTCCCCCGCGATAATGCACGGGAGGTGGATATGTGGGGCGACATGTGCTGAGAGAGTCTGGATAAATTGCTTGTTAGGGGAGTTAGGGGCATAGACTGCCGTGAGGGCCCATTCTCTGCCCTGGGTTTTAAGTCTGGCTGTAAAAAGTCGGCCTTCCTTGTCCGAGTGGGTAGAGAGTAGTTCGTGGGGCAAGTTTTTGTTAATGAGTATCAGAACTCCTGCTCTCCCCTTAACAGCGGGTGATCCCATGACATGCCCGACCCAAAGTTTACGCATTCGCAGGAAATCCGAGGGGGCTAGATGGGTCTCCTGGAGGATCGCTATGTCTGAACGAAGGCGTTTGAGGTGGCGGAGCATAGCCATGCGCTTATTGGGGGAATTAAGGCCTTTGACGTTCCAAGACGTTATGTGTATCGACATGGAGTAGGTGTGAGTCTGTGTGAAGTGTGGTGAGCATCTAGGGGGTTATTGGTGTGATAGTGGGAGTACGCGAGGGGTGTAGAGGTGAGAAGGGAGGGTGAAGGAGAGGTGGGTGAGTGAGAGTGCTTGTCTGTGTCCTTGGAGTGGAGAATAACTGGACAACAAACAATAAAAACGACAACATATTGAATGCAACATATAAAGCAAACCATTGGAAGGCTGTACTTTCCTCATGTGAGCCTAAATCCACCACATCAGCGTTACCGATATATGCTAAAGAGCACACTGACGAGGGGGGGGGCAGCAGGTCCACGGCCGCCAGATAGAGAGGTGAAGGGAGTAGTGAACTTCAAGGAGCTGTTGGTGTGATCCATGGAAGGCGGGGTTAGAGCTGTATTTTCCACAGTAATGCTGTGTGATGAGTCCTGGCTCCATGATGAGAAAAGAAAAAGGGGGAGAGAGGATAAGTCCTTATATGTAGGAACGTAACTTGGAAGGAGAGTATCTGCTTGGTCTCTTGCATGACCATCAGATGCATACGAACAGGCATCACAGTGAGTACCATAGGGTAGAGCGGAGATGTGGATCTTTCACTCTGTTTGATCTTGGCCAAATAAGGCTGAGTTAAGAGGGAGTAAGTTGCGTTGGGATATCAGTTCCTGGAATTCCGGGAGTGCATATCGACCAATTTGAGCTTTTTAGCTGGGGCTTCGTTGGTTTCTAGAAGGGCCTTTGGGGGAGACTTCTCCTGAAGGTGTGGTATCCATTGGGAGATGCATAGAATTTCGGAGGAAGTGTGCCGCTTCATCGGGATCAGAAAAGGTCTTGGACTCCCCTGAGGCCGTTGTGAAACGGAGTGTAGCTGGATAGGCAAGGGAGAAGCGGATATTTTTCTGGAAGAGGGTAGTACATATGGGCTGGAAAGCCCTCCTTCTTTTGGATACCTCCTGGGAGTAGTCTGCAAATATTAAAAGCTTATTGCCATCGATTTGCAAGGCTTTCAGATTACGAAAAGACTTGAGAATGTTAGCTCTGTCCATATAGTTTAGGTAGCGGACTATAACAGGTCTTGGTGATCGTCAGTCATTAGAAGGCGCTCCCAGTCTGTGTGCCCGCTCCACTGAGCAGGGTCCAGCCAGGCCCAAGGCTTGGGGTATTCTTGATGAGCAGATGTCTACTAGCGAGTCAGTATTGAAGGACTCTGGGAGGCCTATGACCCGCAGATTGTTTCTCCTTGACCTGTTTTCGAGGTCGTCTAGTTTCTCGAAGATGTACCGATGTTCCTGCTTGAGCTGATGATCTCTGGTAAAAGATGATTGTACCTCATCCTCTAACTCCGATACCCGGCTCTCCACTTCGGAGAGTCTTTTGGCATGATCGCCTAGTTCTTTAGTCAGCTGGTTCATCCCTGCGGTTATAGCCTTGTCGACCGCTGCCGTGATGGTAGGTGCCAGGAGCGTTGCTACCGCCTGCGCCAAGCCAGCCAGTTGTTCTTCCACTGTGGCAGTATGAGTTCCCATAGACAGTAGGGAAGTTAGAGCGTTCGTTGGAACGATCGGGAGGGCGGTCGTTGAAATGTTCGTAGGTGCGATCGTCGGACGATCGAAATTGCGTTCGTCGGAACGGCCGAAGCCGAAGCGATCTCCGCCATATTGGCTTCCACCTGCGGGAGGGCCTGTGGGTCTGCGATGATCGTGGAGGAAGCCGTGGAAGGGCCGTGGACTAAAAATTTGTCCATGGGGTTCCTGAGGCTTGTAGACAGCTTGCTGGATGCTGGTCTCCCTGTTCGTCAGCGTGGGTGGGGGGTTTTATATGCCGGTAAAGACGGAGCCGCTGATTCTGCCTCCTCTCACATAGGTGCCGGAACCGGAAGTCTAACTAGTCATATTTTATACCTTTAGATTATTCCATATTCCATAACATAATATACAGAATTATAAAATAATATAAATCTATCACTGTGCTTAGAAGGGAAAAGCTGCTGGCCACCAAATGCCCACTCTCCTCTTGATCCAATATTGACAACTTCAAATCTCAGATTGCATCAATAGTGTATCAGTGAACAATAATTCCTACTACTTGTATCTCTCCTATTATTATTTGCACAGAATTCACCCAGATTCCTAAATCCCAAATCTCCAAGTACAGTATATGGAAATTGTATCAATTAGTACAAATTCCTGCAACTGAACTCATATATTGCACAGAATAAAGTCCATAGTTCACTCATTAAAACCGCTCTTCTTTCCATATCTTTTGTTGATTAATCAATAATCAGCATGGTACCTCTGTGAAGCATTGCCTATCAGCACTTTGTACATATATAAATAAGGAAGGAAACCTTCCTATTTTAGTTTTCTTTGCACAATTTAAACATTGTTTTTACTTTACTTTCACAAAATTTGTACGCTCTTTTTTTATGATGACACAATAAAAAAATCACAATATTTTAAAATGCCATAATATAATTTTTAAACGGCCTATTCAAACTTTTTGCAAAAACACCTTTTAATAAGTCAGATAAATATGATTTTTTCAAATACTTTTTTTTTATAAACAGAGGCAGTGCTGTCAATTCAGAAAGCAATAGGCAGGACTAGATGTGTTGAGTGACAGACTTTTGAATCAGCAGGGAAAATGCTGGTAATTGCACCCTATGCAACATTTTCCCACCCCGCTGTAGTGAAAGCAGACACATCTATCTATGCAGTGAATTAAGGAGCAGTGCAGCATTGTTGCCACAGTATCACAGGAAGCAGCATTAGGTGGACTTTACTGTCAGGATTAGCAGGTATCTGTGGGACTTTGCCGGGAGATTAAGAAAGAATTGTAAGGGCAAATGCACTTTTAATTAAATGCTGCAGCACATATTTTTTGATGGGAGGCCAATGTTCTACATGTAATTAACAGTGTAATGACCGTTGCCTTTAGCCCCATGTCTCGGAAATGGGTCTTCTTCACAGGCAATATATAAATGCACTCAGACACCTGAGCTGGAAGCACACTCCGCTGCTCACTCTCAGCACAGAGATCAAGCTATCACCAACATCTGCTGATCTTGTATCAATAGTTAGGAGCCAGGAGGTCCAGCTCCTGATCACATGATCGCTGTGATAGCCTCTGATTGGCTATCACAGTGACCAATTAGTAAAACCTGCCCCTGCGCTCTGTTTCTCCTCTGAATAGAGATAAAAACATATATTGCATTTATTTCTCCAAGCCAGGGGAAGAAAACAATCTGTGTGTGTAAAACTAATAATAATGATTAAATATAAAATAGCTAGATCGGGGCTTGATCTAGGTTAGTGTCAGGATCATAGTAAGGGTCAAAGGTCATAGTAAGGGTCAAAAGTTAAGAGAGGGGTCAAAGATCAGAGTCAGTATGCTTTAAGTAGGAAAAAGACTTTATTTATTTATTATTTATTTGTGTCACTGTTATGGATAGGATTAAAAAATAAAATAACATACACACTTTTGTTTTTTGGCCCTACTATGGGTACAAAGAACTAACAATATATACATATTTGGTATCTCTGTGGATGTCAGGAGTAGGCAAATTTTTTTGGGATTTTTTTTAGTGGTGGACTATGGTAATGGCAAAAACAGCTAACGTTTTTAAAAAAAAGATTTATTTTTTATCATTTTGGGGCAGATTTTTCTTTGATAATAAAAGAAAAATAGGAGATACCCATTACCATTTACGACTAATAAAAGCGGTAATAAACCGAAAAAAAACGAAAAAGATAAACTTCTTCCTGCAAGGTAAGAGCATACTGCATACTAGCACACGAAGAAAGCGCACTGCTGGCAGGGCTTCCATCTTCCCCCGGTCTTCCTTTTGAGTTTGCTGTTTGAATGACCGAGCCACAATGACATCGCTCCTGCGCAGGCGCACAAGGTGTCACAGCTGCAACACAGCTCTCATAACCCCTACAGATCTGCGCTATTGCCAAAGTACGGCTCCAGCGTGGATCTGAAATGCCGGGATGACGTCCATGGTGGAGCGTGAGTACACCCCTCACATTTTTGTAAATATTTTATTATATATTTTCATGTGACAACACTGAAAAAATGACACTTTGCTACAATGTAAAGTAGTGAGTGTACAGCTTGTATAACGGTGTAAATTTGCTGTCCCCTCAAAATCACTCAACACACAGCCATTAATGTCTAAACCGCTGGCAACAAAAGTGAGTACACCCCTAAGTGAAAATGTACAAATTGGGCCCAAAGTGTCAATATTTTGTGCGGCCGCCATTATTTTCCAGCACTGCCTTAACCCTCTTGGGCATAGAGTTCATCAGAGCTTCACAGGTTGCCACCGGAGTCCTCTTCCACTCCTTCATGACAACATCACAGAGCTGGTGGATGTTAGAGACATTGTACTCTTCCACCTTCCATTTGAGGATGCCCCACAGATGCTCAATAGGGTTTAGGTCTGGAGACATGCTTGGCCAGTCCATCACCTTTACCCTCAGCTTCTTTAGCAAGGCAGTGGTTGTCATGGAGGTGTGTTTGGGGTCGTTATCATGTTGGAATACTGCCCTGTGGCCCAGTCTCTGAAAGGAGGGGATCATGCTCTGCTTCAGTATGTCACAGTACATGTTGGCATTCATGGCTCCCTCAATGAACTCATGCAGCCCCAGTCCATGACACTCCCACCGCCATGCTTGACTGTCAGCAAGACACACTTGTCTTTGTATTCCTCATCTGGTTGCCGCCACACATGCTTGACACCATCTGAACCAAATAGGTTTTTCATGGTTCCAGTAATCCATGTCCCTAGTCAGCTTGTCATCAGCAAACTGTTTGCGGGCTTTCTTGTGCATCATCTTTAGAAGAGGCTTCCTTCTGGGATGAAAGCCATGCAGACCAATTTTATGCAGTGTGCGGCTTATGGTCTGAGCTCTGATGGGCTGACCCCTCCCCTTCAACCTCTGCAACAATGCTGGCAGCGATCATATGCCTATTTCCCAAAGACAACCTCTGGATATGACGCTGCGCACTTCTTTGGTTGACCATAGAGAGGCCTGTTTTGAGTGGACCCTGTCCTGTTAAACCACTGTATGGTCTTGGCCACCATGCTGCAGCTCAGTTTCAGGGTCTTAGCAATATTCTTATAGACTAGGCCATCTTAATGCAGAGTAACAATTTTTTTCTTCAAAAAGTTCTTTGCCATGAGGTGCCATGTTGAACTTCCAGTGACCAGTATGAGAGAGTGAGAGCAATAACATCAAATTTAACACACCTGCTCCCCACTCATACCTGAGACCTTGTAACACTAACGGGTCACATGACACCGGGGAGGGAAAATGGCTAATTGGGCCCAATTTGAACATTTTCATTTAGTGGTATACTTACTTTTGTTGCCATTGGTTTAGGCATTAATTGCTGTGTGTTGAGTTATTTTGAGGGGACAGCAAATTTACACTGTTATACAAGCTGTACACTCACTACTTTATATTGTAGCAAAGTGCAATTTCTTCAGCGTTGTTACATGAAAAGATAGAATAAAATATTTACAAAAATGTGAGGGGTGTACTCACTTTTGTGGATACTGTATGTGTGATTCAGCGCAAAGCGACCACAATGTAGCAGTAAAGCTACAATGTGGCGGTCGCTAAGTGGTTAAAAAAATAGGTTTACAATCACATTAATTGAATATTATCAGGCTACATATCTCCACTACATATCATCTTGGTGGTCTGAATATGCCCCAAATCAAGGGACAAAGAGGAGGACTGGGGCTGCTCTGTGCAAAACCATTGCACAGAGCAGGAAAGTATAACATGTTAAAAATCTGAAGCTTTAGTGTCACTTTAACCCAGAGATTCTGGATAGTTTGTCTATGGTACAAATGTTAGCTTGGGCCCAAGCTAAATTATTTCAAATTAGACACTTAACCAGCCCAGCCACCTGCAAACTCCTCACTTTTGATGATTTAAGGTCCAGAAAGAAATGACCAGCTCACCTACTTTACTTTACATCTCTAAGCTGTACCACTACTTATAATTTAAACCTGATTTCTTAACTAAAAAACCCTCTGTAACTTTGGATTTTCCCACAAAATTTGAATATATCTGTTCACAGAGCCCCTCCCAAGCACAAGCCGATTTCCTTTATCTATAAGCTTCTACACAAACTCTTTCAGTTACCTGGAGAGCACCACCTCTGTCTGACAAAATGGGAAAAAACCCTTCAACGCCCTATCCCCTCAGCTTGGTGGGAAAAAATCTGTGTAGTGACAACCAAGTCTTCATTATGTGTGATATATAAAGAAAAAATGTATAAGATCCTGATTTTTTATTTTTTTGAACTTTAGATTTTTATTGCATTTTTTTTTTAACCACTTCCTTACTGGGCACTTAACCTTCCTAGCGGTATTCCCGAGTGTGGCTCGGGGTGGAATTTCAGTACCAAGAGCGGTAACCCCGAGCCACACTCGGGATTGCATTGCTGGATCCAGGCAATGTTTCTTACCTTGTCCCCTGGATCCAGCGATGTCCTCCCGCGGTGTCAGCGTGTCTCCCCGCGTCCAGATGATTCCTGTGTGCCGGGCTCCGTTCCCTGCGAGCGTCGCGTCGCACGGGGACGGAGACCGGCGGGAAATTCAAAAAGTAAAACACACAGTACACATACAGTACACTGTAATCTTACAGATTACATTACTGTATGAAAACATTTCACATCCCCTTTGTCCCTAGTGGTTTGCCCAGAGCCCTGCATGCACTTTTATATAATAAATGTCATTCTTTCTGCCAGGAAACTTGAGAATGTCCATAGCAACCAAAAAGTGTCCCTTTGCGTCAAAAGTGGTTTTTGATCAGCTAGAAAACAGCGATAGTAAATAAGAATCATTTGCAGAATTGAGTGATACTGATTTTTGGGGAAATTTATCATCAGCAACTGAAAGTGACGATAGCGACAATTCTGCAACTGAGCACATTTTTAGTTATTTATTATATTATAATTTATGATTTCATTTTTCAAACTTTTTCATACCCGGGATGTCTACTAGACTCTTGTTTGGACAGATTTAAGTGAGTTATTCCTAAGAATTACAGGCCTACAATATAAAACGCCAAATTTTCATGCAAAATAATTGTTCCGCTTTTGGAACAAAATTCCAGACAGAATCATACCGCCAGGGAGGTTAAACCCCCCTCCTGCCCAGACCAATTTTCAGGTTTCAGCGCTGTCGCATTTTGAATGACAATTGCGCGGTCGTGTGGCGTTGTACCCAAATAAAATTGATGTCCTTTTTTCCCCACAAATAGAGCTTTCTTTTGGTGGTACTTGATCACCCCTGCGTTTTTTATTTTTTGCACTATAAACAAAACCAAGAGCGACAATTTTGAAAAAAGAACAATATTTTTTACTTTTTGCTCTAATAAATATCCCAAAATAAAAAATAAAAAAAAAATTATTCATTGGGTTTGGTCGATTTATATTCTTCTACATATTTTTGGTAAAAAAAATCGCAATCGGCGTTTATTGATTTGTTTGCGCAAAAGTTATCGCGTCTACAAACTATGGGAATTGATTTATGGCATTTTTATTATTATTATTTTTTTTACTAGTAATGGCGGCGATCTGCGATTTTTAGCGGTACTGCGATATTGAGGCGGACATGTCGGTCATTTTTGACACTTTTTTGGGACCAATGACATTTATTCAGCGATCAGAAATTTAAATGTCCACTGATTACTGTATAAATGTCATTGGCAGTGAAGGGGTTAACCTGCAGGGGGCAGTGAAGGGGTTAACAATGTTCCCTGAGTGTGTTCTAACTGTGGGGGGGATGGGCTGGTCGGGACATCCAGTGACAGGGATCAGTAGATCTGTTTGTCCCCTGTCACAGAACGGGGAACCGCTGTGTTTACATCGGCGGTTCCCCGTCCTACAGCTCTGTAAGGCGATCGCGGGTCAGGAGCGGACATCGAGTCCGCCCGACCCGCGGGCACGCCCACGCAGCGTGCGGCGGCCGCGCGCGCGCCGCCGCCCAGAGTGCGCAGGGGGCGTGTGAAGGGGCCGACGTCCACCCGGATTTTCAGATCCGCGCTGTAGACGTCTTTTGTCTATAGCGCGGATCTGGACAGGTTAAATACAAGTTTAGTGAAGCAGTATAGACTTACAATCAGACCATCGTGTCAAGATTATTACAATACAAAGAACATTCAAACTAGTGCAATAAAACACAAAGAGGGAAGTTACCATGCCCGTAGCGGCCCTCCAGAGGCACTGCCGTAGTATGGATCAGGAACTTAATGCCTATTAGCTTGCTTCAGGAGTTGCTAGTTCACCAGGCTTGCCTCCTGACCTGACACCCCTACTGGGAACATTCTGTGTCGGGAAGGGGGCACCTCCTTTTTGCTAATACCCTCTATCTTGTAGAGATACTATTTAGATATTAGGTGATATGATTACTTCTATATATGATAGTCTCTAACTGATATATGGCTTGCCTCCGGTGCACCGCGCTGGGCTTTTTCCCAGCGTAACTTGTGTGAGGGTGCTTCCACCCCCTTCTCTTATAAGACCACCTCTTTTGATAAAGTTGCATGACAACCCGGAATAGGTGAACCTAAACTTGAAATAGGAAAATAAAAGGACAAACAGGGGAATGAACACAAAAAAAACAAAAAGAAAAGAAAAGAGTATAAAGGTAGCAACGATATGCAAACGGAGCTGACCCAGATCAAGACCGGATATTTAACGTACTGCTAGTAAAATGTGAGGCAGACTTTTAAGCCTGAGCGGAGAGGAAGTTCACATCTGTTCAATTTGGTTTAAACAATGTTAGTTAGGTTATTTGCCGAAATCCACGCTTACCAGTCCCTTTTAAATGTGATCCTATTTCCATAAACTGAAGCGAATGAGTATTCATAGTAACAGTTGGTATTGACTCTTGAGATAACCTCGGCCAGTGATGGGGCAGTGTCTTTCTTCCAGTAGTTCATTATAGATTGCCTTGCTGCAATAAAGATGTGTATTACTATAGTCCTCACATTTTTTGGGAATTTATTAATTTGAAGACCCAGAAGGGCTAAAGCCGGTGAAGAGGATGTTATTATACCCGTGATTGATGAGATCATTTTGAAAATTTATCTCCAAAAGCCCGTTACTGATTTGCAATACCATAGAATGTGTATCAAGTTTCCATTTTGTCCGCATTGTCTCCAGCATGTAGGCAATTTATTTTCATACATCCTAGCAAGCCTGACCGGAGTAAGGTACCATCTATAGACCAGCTTATATATGTTCTCCCAATGTGCCACGCATTTGGTTGCTGCTATGCTAATGTTGATTGCATGGGACCATTCCTGGTCGGAAAATGAACATTTAGGGTCCTTTTCCCATTGTTTTATTGAGGTATTGTGGGATATTAAATTGTAACAGGGGGTAAATTATGGCTATACCTTTTTTTATGGGAGGATATATTGTGGTATAGCTCCCATATATTCTTATTGACTTCTATGTATTCCATTTGAAATGAGTATATAAGGTGTTGGATTTGATTCCACTTATATTGTTCTTTCTTTGCAAGCTCTAATGGGACATCGTTTAGGTTGGCGTGTCCTAAATCTTTCCAGGAATTAACTGAGAAGTCTGGGATAAGATATTCTAATGCTGACAGGGGAATGTTGCGGATCGGTATTTTGACCGTTTCTCTGTTATTCTCGTGGAGGCTATTCCACGCCTTTAAGGACGCTATAATGGCCAGGTGGGTTGTTGTATGGATTGTTTTTTTTGTGTTGGTAGCTATTAGTAAGCCCCTAAGATCTTTTCCTTGCATCATACTTTCTTCAATTTTAACCCATTGGGTATCTTGGGAGGGTTGTACCCATTTTTTCATTTGTGAAATGTCACATAATAGTAATCTTTGATTCTCGGAACTCCTAAACCTCCCATTTTCCTATGTTTTGTCAGGGTAACAAAGGCAATCCTTGCTTTTTTGTCTTTCCAAATAAATCTGTTGAGTATTTTTTTTTTTGCTTTCAATAGTTTTTATTGAGACAAGAATCATAATTACAAGGAAATTAGACATTTCAGCAATGAAAAGAACATTAACAGAGGAATCGTGTCTTTGGAACATAGTCAACAATATGGCTCCTTGAAACCCTCAAGACCCTCCATCACGGAAGAAACAACCCGCCAGATTGTTAGAACATCAGCTATCGGAGCGTGGCTAACTAAGCCACAAGTACAATAAATGAAGGAACAGATCCTAGTAAGAGTAGGGCTTGGTACCGGCACCCCGTCTGGGAACAAGCTGTGCCTTGGTAGTCATTCCCCTCTCACCTTCAGTAGTCTCTATCTGTTGAGTATTTTATTCATTGTTGTGAAGAAGAGTGTCGGGATCACAATTAGCACTGTTCTGAATACGTACAGTATTTTGGGTAGTATAATTATTTTGATGGTTGCAATTCTGCCCATCCAAGATAATTCATACTTCCTCAAGTTTGAGAGTTCTAACTGAACTGAGTGAATCAATTTCTTATAGTTGGCTTCAGAGAGTCCCAGTTACACGGAAGTATTTTTTTCAGTTTAGCCCGTTCCTTGTTGTTTAGATTAGTGGTGAGTATTTGGCATTCAGCAATGTTAATTTTATAAAATGAGATGTTGCTGAAGGCGTCAATAATCTTTTTAATGTTTACCAGGGATGATTCTACTTCTGTTACGGATAAGATGACATAGTCTGCGAAGAGACCTATTTTGTGAGACTTATTAGCTACCTGAATTCCTTTAATGGAAGGAGTCCGAGAGAGCACTGGAGGTATACACCTGAGCTGAGGGCTCCCCATATAGTGCTAACATAGCTGTCAAGATAAAGCCGTTGAAGCCAAACTTACTAAGAGTAGCTCGGAGATACCCCCAGTGCACTCTATCAAAGGCCTTTTCGGCATCCAAGGCTATGAAGGCCGTGGGCAACTTACCACTCTCTGCGACTCTAAGTAAATTTAGGATTCTGCGTGTTCCGTCCGGGGCTTGACGGTTTGAAATGAAGCCTACTTGATCTGGGTCGATTAATTTTGGTGATATTCGTGCTATTCTATTGGCTATAGTTTTTGCATATATTTTAAGGTCTGTGTTCAACAGTGAGATTGGTCTGTTTTGAGGGGCAGAAGGTTCTTTCCCTGGTTTAGGAAGTGTGATTATTAGCACCTTCAACATCTCTGCTGAGAGTGAGCCTGTTTGGGCTGCTTTATTCAGAGTGTGTGTGAGATGGGGGAGCAGTGTATCTGCGAAGGTTTGATAGTATTCGGCCGAAATACCATCTGGACCTGGTGCTTTATTCCGTGGGAGATTGTTTATGACTCTCTTAATTTCTTATGGGGAGAATTCACTATTGAGTTCGATTAGCAATTCCGGGGTTATAGTTGGTAGTTTGATTGTTTCTAAGAATTTATCTATGCCTTCACTAGATGGTTGTGGGGTGTTAGGGTCCTCTTTTAGATTATACAGGTTGCTGTAATATTTTTTAAAATCATTCGCTATCTCATTAGGGTGAATGATTTTTTCATTTGAACATGGGTCAATTAAGTAACTTATTCTCGTTTTAGCCTGTCTTGCTTTCACTTGTTGGGCCAGCTTTTTCCCGGCTTTATTACTTGTTGAATAATACGAAGCTTTCATATATTTAAGGTTTTTTTTCATATCCCTTTAATAGTAGATGTTGGAGTTCTAACCTGCTATCCTGTAGTTCTTTGGTTATAGAAGGGGACACTGCTTGTTTGTTCTAGTTGGCAGATTTTATTTATTAGTGTGTTCATTAACTGTTTTTTTTTTTTTTCTCTTGATGCAATTTGCAATAAAATACCTCTAATGTGGGCCTTATGCGCACACCAAATGGTTGATTTGGAAATATCATCAGTGTTATTATGATGGAAGAACTCCTCAAGATAATTTTTGACCCCCTCTCGGTGAGTTTCGTGATTGAAAATTTGTGTATTGTTCCTCCAAATAAATGGAGGGGTTACATTGTGCAGTTCCTCTAGTTCAATACTGATGGGAGCGTGGTCCGACCAGGTTATGGAGCCGATACTTGCTGCTTTTGTTTTGTATAGGGTGGCTAAATCTGAAATAAAGAGGTCTATTCTCAAATAGGACTTGTGTGGATTGGAGAAAACCGTAAAATCCTTTTTTTCCCGGGTGCAGGCATCTCCACACATCAAAGAGACTATTATTGTGTAAAGTGGATTGAAGCGTTATTTTATATTTGTTTTTGGGCGGCTCACAGTCTGAACTACGATCTGTCACCGAGTTGAAGTCTCCCATCAAGAGTAGATTCCCATTACAAACAGTGTTAATTTTGTTCATTAAGTTCCTTACAAAGGTGACTTGACCCTGGTTAGGGGCATATACCGCAATCAAGGTATATAGAATATTGTTAAGCGTGCAGATTAATATAATGTACCTTCCCTTTGGGTCTGTTACCACTTCCTGCAATACAAAGGCAGTGGATTTTTTAATTGTGATAAGTATGCCATTATGTTTAGTAGCAGCATTCGCAAAGAATATGTTTGGATATTGCTTATGTGAACATTTCGGTGCTTTGGAGGCAGCGAAATGTGTTTCCTGAATACAAATCACATCACCCTTTAGTTTTTGCGCTTCTTGCCACATCAATTTACGCTTGAAAGGGCTATTTAGCCCTTTGGCATTAAGAGAAACAATTTTGATAACCATGATTCAGTGCAATTGCTGCAGACGGCGATAGTTGGAACTAATTATGTTTAAGGACAGGGTTGGTGAATAACTGTCTATAAGTGTGGCACTCATGAATTTAGAAGTATAAGCTGGTCTATAGATATCTATGGGTCGCTCCTTAGCATCAAGCATGAATACAGCTACTGTACTATCAATACTCACATTATACCAACATATTCTTGTATCACATATGGTACCTGTTTTAGAAAACTCAGGCATTATCGTGCTATTGTAGAGGGATAAACAAAACAAACAGAGAATAATAAACCATAAACTTTGTAAAAAAGAGATCAGAGCCCGCCCTGAGTCTCCTGGGCTGACTATTTTGCACATTACCTGGGGGCATACCACCCATGCCCAGGTGGCAAGGTGGGTCTACAACTTGGGTAGTGTTAGGGGTAATGGCTCTTGATTCCCAAGATACTTGATAACTGAGGCAAAGGTAGCTTAAGACTCATTGAAGTTAGGACCATTCCTTCCTCAACTTTGTTGGAGCTGGCTTTGAATCCACCACAGCATCTTGGGGGAGAATTCGCCAACCTTTAAGGTATCAGAGGCCTGCTTCTAGTGACAGGATATGGACTGTTTTGTCCTGATAAGTGACAGATAGCTTTGAGGGAGTTACCCACCTATAGAAAATGCTGTGGTTTCTTAAAGCCTTGGTGATTGTTAGGAGCTTTTTCCGATGTAGTAGAGTGGCTTTGGAGAGATCCGCGAAGAGGGAGATTCCCGCAAAGATACCAGATAGGTTTTGCGTTTTTCTCATCGCCTGCATTGCTGTTTCTTTGATGTGGAAGTAGTGGATCCTAGCTAAGCCATCCCTCGGTACCGCATCTGGGAGGAAGGTTGGTTTGGGCAATCTGCGTGCCCTGTCGATGATTAGCTCTGACTCCTTAGCTTCGGGTACTAGGGTGAGTAGTAGCTTGCGTAGGAAACCTATTAGCTCATTAGAGGGTACAGACTCAGGGATGCCACGAAATTTCATGTTATTTCTTCTGCTGCGATCTTCCATGTCAGCGAGCTTTGCAGTCACTTTTTGTAACTCTCTTTGCTGCGCCTCATAAGCCTCTACCAGGGTATTATGAGCGGAGTGCGCTTCCTCCATTTTATTCTCTGTGTGAGACACTCTCTGCTGCAGGTCGGTGATGGAAGAGTTAACAGGGCTCATCATTCTAATCATGTCACTATGTAATGAATCCCGTAGTGAAATAAGCAGGTCTTTCATATTGGCCATAGATACTGGCTGTGAGGAGGAGGGGAACTGCTCTAATGGTGTCTGGGAAGTGTGTTCAACAGCAGTTTCCTCCATATCAGAATCCTCTTCCTGTATGTCTCCCTTGGCCTTTTTACACTTTACAGGGCTCCTTGTGGAAGGATTGTCAGGTGGAGACTGATCAATGTTACTTACAGGTAGCCTGTGTATCTCCGTGCATATAGAGAAGGGAGATGATCTGCTGGAATCTGAAGCGCCGTCTTCTCCTTCTGCAGGCCTCGCCTCGGTGACGGTGCCATCTTGGTACACCCTCCCTCCGGAGGGAGCGAAGAAATCCGTCAGCTTGTGCGGATTGTTGCGGTGAGAGCCCCTTTTCCTGACCGCTCCTAGTGCTGCACCCTCCAGGGATACCATGGCAAAGGCTTCTGCTTGCCTCTGTCGCTAGGGAAGTCGCTGGATCGGGATCAAGAGCCGGAGCTCTCTCTCTAAGCTGCCGTCTCTCACGCCGGCCGGCCACGCCCCCAAGATCCTGATTTTTAAGTACAGGGCCCTTGAGGTCTTAAATTCTTATGACCCGAAAATACCTAAAAGTGCTGGAGATATGGCCAGGTAACAGGAACCCTATATACAGTACTATTTTCTGTCCCCTTATACAACCTTTTTGGACACAAGTGATGCGGATATGGAAACAGGTTATTAGATTTATCTCTACATTTGGACCCTATTCACTGCATTTAGGACTACCTTTTCTGGGTTTGTCCAAACATGCAAAAAAAAAAAAAAGGCCACTTATATCCTGACAGTAGCCAGGTGGCTTATTCCACTTCATTGGAGAACAACCTTGCTCCCATCTCATCCCCAACTTCTCAATAGTATAGCAGACAGAAGAAGATTAGAACATCTTATGGCAAAAGTGAAGGACCAATTTGTTTACTTTGACCAAACATGGTATTATTGTGATAGCTCACCTTATGGTCTACCTAATATACAATCCTTCTCCTCTGATGGTATTTCCACCCTGCATTAATTATAAACGGAATACTTTTATCCATTCTGGAGTGTACTTATTGATTTGTTTATTTTTAGTTCACTTGTTCAAATATGTTATCTTATTATTCCTGAGAACAATGCTTTATTTTGTTCTTTAGATGCCCCCATCCATGTATCTACTGTACTGATGCTTAGTTTTGATCTTATGCCACACAAAAATGTATCTCTGCACTGTAAATTGAAAACAGCAATAAGAGACATAATAGGGTTTATTTACTAAAGGCAAATCCACTTTGCAATACAAGTGGAAGTGCAGTTGGAAGTGCAGTCACTATATTTCTGAGGGGAAGATCTGAAATGAGGGGAAGCTCTGCTGATTTTAATCACCCAATCATGTACAAGCAAAAATGCTGTTTTTTTATTTTCCTTGCATGCCCCCCTCAGATCTACAGCTACTGCATGTCCAAGTGCACTTGCAGTGCAAAGTGGATTTGCCTTTAGTAAATAACCCCACCCGTGTATTAGTGAGTCTGATAAGCAACCATGTCCTTTGATATGTACTCTGTATTTTTATTTTATCTGTATGTTACGTAATGCTCTATGTTTGACAAATTTATGGAAAAAACTCAATAAGAACAACAATTATAAAAAGATATTTTGTATCTTCTTCAGTCATTAAGGTGTTAAAAATGTATTTGTAAAGAACATTTTTTTTTTTTTTTAAATAATATGGTAAAATAGAAAAAAAAATATCAGTTTATCAACTTGTAAGCATTAACTAGCATTGACCAAAAACGTGATACGGTATAACATATAATTGTTTTTCTTTCTTTTTTTCCTTTCTTTCCTTCTTTCTTTCTTTCTTTATTTCTTTCTTTTTTTCTTTCTTCTCAACATTTTGTTTAAAAAACTCAAAAATTATATAATGAAAGATTGCACTGTTGTGTGATACGGTTATAAGTTTAAAGTATTTTTTTTCTTTCTTTCTTATTATTTATTGTGCAGGGGAGTGGTAGTTTAATAGTTGGCACTGCCACATTTTGAAGATATGTTGAATTTGGAGATATTTATTTTTCACTCAGGGGCAGTCGTACTGTATGTGTATGCACTGTGGGAATATACGAGGTGTGGATGACCTGGCTCAGATAAAAAGGGGTGGTCTGGTTTTGGTCAAGCCAAGTAACTGAATCTGCTGACAAAGCAAATATATTATAGAGATAAAATTGTAGGCTTTCCCATAGCAATACTCACATTTCACACATATTATGTATACTATAAAATTACATTTGTTTACATTACTGTATCAAGAAGTTCAGTAATAATATACAGTATAACTTATGATTGAATCTGTAGATTCATTAATGTTGCTAATGTCACTCAACAAGTTAAAAAATGCACAATAGATAAGTCAAGATTTTTTTTTTCAGTTCCTTTTAACCATTAGCATAGCATGAGAAATTATAGGAAGTCTGCTACACTGGTGCTTGTGTGAATGCACTACTGTGTGACCAGGTCTAGCCGCACATATTACAATCAAATTTTACAATTTCTGTATGATATCCTATACATCGTAAATTTGAGTGCCTTTCTAATCTACTCATTTAATTAACATCCAGTCAAGCAGGCAGTTGGGCTGCATAGTTGTTGATAAGCGAATGTATAATTAGATTGTGTGTGGTCAGTAGGGATAAGCTGAGGTATTTTGGTGAAATTGGTTTAGGTGCAAAACTACCCGTTTTTTCTTCCTTGGGTACGTTTTGCTGAAGCAGAAACTCTCAATACGGCTCACAGATCTTCTTAGTCATAATTTTCTACCCCCCCCCCCCAATTATTTAGAGGATTAGAGGATATGTTTTTTTTAAGGTAGTTAATTTTTAAAAGTTCTATTTAATGTTCTTTGTATTTGTGTTTTTTTTTTCTTTTTCCTCTCCATGATTTCTAATTTCACATCAAATAATTTATTTTACGTTTTCACTGTGAAAAGCAGTTGAAATGGAAAAGTAACTGACTATCACTATTATAATAACCTACCAATAGCAGAGTTATTTCCCCTTTAAAATTACATATTTGCCATCATGGAAATTTTGAAAACCACATTTGTTAGTGAATTTGTGTGCATCTCAATTTGCACCACACGTATGTATTAAATACAGTACATGTTGAATTTTCATCTGGGTTTTCAGGTGATTTATTGCAACAGCGTACAATCATTTTCTTGAGTTTATCAGACCCATTCTGCGCTACACTCAAACTCTTGCAGTCTACAATCAGTGTCACATAAGTGAAATATAGGATATTCTTTTATTTACAATTTTTATTTACTTTATTTTATTTTTATTTCTTTATCATATATTTACATGTCATAAAAATCCATCTCAACACCTTAGAACAAACCATACATAAATCATAGCAAAATTTGAGAAAAAAGAATGGACTTTTCAGGCATGCGGTGTGGTAAAAAAGTAGAAAATATTTTATTGTTACAAAAAGGCTCAACAAAGTCTAAGACAAAACAATTGTGAAGACAATTATACAATACACATATTTTGCTTTAAAAACATGACCTATGATCAAAGCCAATTCCATGATGGGTTGGCCTGTAGAAAACAGGGGCCATCAGGGAAGGCACTGAAACAATGTCTGGGTAGATATCCCTATAGATAGATATATTATTGAAAAGGTAATAAACCAATACACAGAAAAAAAGGGAATCAAAACACCACAGACAGTAGCAATTGGATATTCGGCAGGTAAGTGCAAAGAGCTCTACTAGTTTCACGCCAAACACAGAGCTTCTTCTGGATCATTTAACAGTCTGTTAAAAATAAAGATACATATGTCAGTAATATTAAAAACATGAACTTACAGAAAAAAACGTGATAAACAGTATATTTGTAACAACGAAGTGAAACAAGCCACTTACATGTTTAATAAATCAAAATGAGTAAACCTTGTGTGTCCATAAACAAACCAGGGTGTGCCCCCCTGAAGTCCTCAGAACCACCACAAAGACCAGCAGGACAGGTAGCAAGGCAGGTACGGTGGCCTGTATTTCATATATTATAGATTAGGACAATATCCAATATATAACTCTAAGGCTTCATGCACACAGGATTTAAGTCCAAAAAAAAAGTTAGTAGCTTATCAGTGATTTTTTCAGCTTTTACCAGCATTAAATTACCTCAATTTTTGTGCGTTTTTTCAAATTTTTAAAGGGCCAGCGTTTTTTTTTTTTTTTTACAATTGATCTAAAACATCCAAAAACGTTGGGAATCAAAGTTTTTGAGTGTGTTTGAGCATTTTGGGGTGTTTTTAAGCATTTGAATGTTTTTACAGCTGAAAAACGACTCTCAGAACCTCTGGGACTCTCTGGTCTTGGGTTTTTTTTACAGCTCAAAAACGTCACTGCTAAAAACAGCTGATAACAGCCTATGTGTACATGAGCACATAGGATAACATGATGGAGAGTTTATTGACTGTAAAAAAATGACTGCAGCTAAAAACAGCAGCTGTAAAACAATCAAAAAACGTCTTGTGTGCATGAGGCCTAATATGTAACACCGGAAAGGTAACGCTGATGAAAATAATCAATATTATATGCACTTATTTGACTAGGGATCAGGAAAAATGACCAAACCATCCCATGTGGTTGAAGTGCTGGGGTAATGCCTAACCCCTCCAGCTAGGGGGAGGCTTAAAATCCAAGTATCGAATCAATTCCATGGAACTCTGATGGTAGGCAATCCATATATATACAGCCCCAATCAGAGGCATTGGATTAACAAACACATCACAGATGGACAGTCTGTGATGCCACTAACCCGGCTGATAATCAGATAATCTGATTGGGGCTGTATATATATATGGATTTCCTACCATCAGAGTTTAGCAGGCAGGCAACCTGTGTGTACTCTGTTTTTGAGCACTAATGATTAGGATTTCTGACCACCACTGTGGTAAGTGGAATATTTGTTTGTTTGTATTCTTACTCCCCTGAACCTTGTAGAGCGTTGTTCCTGGATTATCTCATACTTAATAGTATTGTTTATTTTTGCCTTTAGATTCTATGTCAGTGTCACTCTGTGGGAATTAGCCAAAACCCTATTACTTCAAACACATCCCATTACCAATACCATAGCATTGATGCAATATTTGGATTCTAAGCCTCCCCCTAGCTGGAGGGCTTAGGCATTACCCCAGCACTTCAACCACATGGAACGGTTTGGTCATTTTTCCTGATTCCTAGTCCAGTAAGTGCATATAATATTAATTATTTTCATCAGTGTTACCTTTCTGGTGTTACATATTAGAGTTATATATTGGATATTGTCCTAATCAATAATATTATACGAAATACATTACCCCATACCTGCCTTGCTACCAGGGCTGCTGGTCTTTGTGGTGCTTCTGAGGACTTCAGGGGGCACACCCTGGTTTGTTTTTGGACACACAAGGTTTGCTTATTTTGATTTATTAAACATGTAAGTGGCTTGTTTCACTTCTTTGTTACAAATATACTGTTTATTGCATTTTTTCTGTATGTTCATGTTTTTAATATTACTGACATATGTATCTTTATTTTATCAGACTGTAAATGCTCCAGAAGAAGTGCTGTGTTTGGCGTGAAACTAGTAGAGCTCTTTGCACTTACCTGCCGAATATCCAATTGCTACTGTCTGTGGTGTTTTGATTCCCTTTTTTATCTGTGTATTGGTTTATTACCTTTTCAATAATATATCTATCTATAGGGATATCTACCCAGACATTGTTTCAGTGCCTTCCCTGATGGCCCCTGTTTTCTACAGGTCAACCCATCATGGAATTGGCTTTGATCATATGTCATGTTTTTAAAGCAAAATATGTGTATTGTATAATTGTCTTCACAATTGTTTTGTCTTAGGATTCGTTGAGCCTTTTTGTAACAATAAAATATTTTCTACTTTTTTATTACACCGCATGCCATTCTTTTTTCTCAAATGTTGCTATTTACTTAGGATGTGGCATGTATATACTAATTAATGACCATCCACGGCTCCACCCTGCGGGTATGGCCATATGTGAGTCCCAAGTTTAATCCATACATAGATCATGTTTTTCATTAGGAAATAAGCTAAGCTTTGATCATTTACATGCCTTACATCATTCTGGATCTGTAATCTAAGGGTCTGATTTGAGGTGTGTGCAGCCAAATAAAAAAGATTCTTCTGATTACCCTTCCACCATCATTTTTTTCCCTTAGGCATCTCTGAACTGTACTATAAGTATTTGTTAGCAGTTTAATTATTTTTTTTTCTTTTTAGGAATCATTTTATTCTGCATACATAAAGGGTTATTTTGTGTACAGTTGTCCATTGGCATACGTATAGCCATTTTTTTTTGTTTCATTTTGGATAGTGTAGGGAAGGATTCAATTCCCCATCAGTTTATTTATTTTTTCTGTCTGTGCTGTCCACAACAGGAAATGAGAAGAAATGAAGGAAAGGTCCCTTGTTAGTCTATTGTCACTGGACAGGTACACTTATTATGTTCACCTCCTGTTCTGGTCATGGCTGTAAAAGTTTGGTTTCACTTTTCATCCCAGTAAAAAGCTACTGACATTTTTAGAACGTTTTTTTAATGTCCTGTGTGCATGAGGCCTAAAGGGTGACTGTCCCAAGTGAGGATACATATAGCAATAAAAATTAGACAAAGCTTTTAATCCTTCCCTGCTCCACCCAAAACAAAGAAGCTTATTATACACTTTCACTATAGAAATACAAAATAAGAAAATGACAACTGTACAACAAGTACATATACTGTATCAGATAATGAAATAAGCAAAACCTTTTTTTTGACCAAAGCAATGATGGTCCAGAACTTTCCAAGAAACTTAGTTGTCAAGCTGAGGATGTTTATGATCTAAATAAGCAATATAATGCATTTCATACGTATAACACTAATTAAGGTAAATAATACCAACAATATAAAATAGGACACTCATATATTTTTTAAGATGCTATAATAGTAATATTACATAACAAGCTATTTCATTTAATAGGTAATCTACAGTCTCAGTAAACCTATATTAGATTTTAAAAAATACTACAAAATACCAGTAAAAATACTGGTTTAGTGGTCTGGAAAAGCTTTTACTAACAGTGCCAATAATCTGAAAGTCTATTCCAGTTCAAAAGTTGAATACTTTTATCAATAGCTGGGCAATTTATGTTCTGCAAAGTTATCCTTTTTTGGCTTTGCGCTTTTTTGTTTCTAATCTTGGTTTACTCTAGATACCTAAAGTAAAATATTTAGATTACCATATTTTTTTCCCTTAGAAAGTACTCAATACCCCTTAGTTTTAAGGTGTCCTTGATGGACAGTTTCTACCATTGATTGAGGTTACTTGTGTATCTTCTTTTGCCTTTTTTCCTGTAGTACTCATTATTGGCTTCATTTTTCTGTCTTAAAAATCACTTTCACTTGCAGATTATTTCCTCCATTTCCATTCATTTTATTTTCTTAGCTCAGATTATGGCCTACGCATAGGGTTGCAGCAATTTGTAATTTCGGATGATCTAAGTACACATATATGTACTTATCTTTCACAGACATAATCACAATGTCATTCTTTTCAATACCACAAAAGATGGATACAGCCAAGAGTTCTTAAAACGAGTTCATTAATTATAAAAAAGATAAGAGTTTCATCAAGGATATACACAAGATACTATTTATCTTTTTCACAGGGAAAGTAAATGAAATATTTATTCACGGACTTGGAAAAAGCTTATACAAACTGATTAATTAGGGACATTTTTTTTTTATATTTTGGTTTGTATAATTTCAACAATTACAAAGCAACTTGCACAAAATAAATAAAATAAAATGTATTGTGTTATGGAAAACAGCTTGTCATGTTTAAACATTTTCTGTTGTTATATCTGAAAGCTAAAAGCATATTTATTTCTAGAAGAAAGATTTGAAAAAATGGTCAATTTGCTGAAGGTTAGCTAGATCAGAAAGCTAGTACTCCTACTTAATCAGAATAATAAGAAATTAAAAGATTTTTAAAAATCCACATAATCTTTCCCCCATATGCTTTCTGCTATTTTTATTAATATTCAATTTTTTATTGAAGATAAATCATAATTATTTTTAGCGCAGGGGTATTGATTTATAATTCACGGCGGTCCGATCAGTAACATTTTCTTCAAGCAGAGGTCTGAATCACATGTTTGTGTGATGACTCAGGTCCTTCACATCACAGCCACCCTTCCTCTTATATCACAATCCCCTTCTTACATTAGTGTCCTCAGTTCCCCTTTACAGCAGTTTCTTCTACCCACTTCACATCACACCCCACAGTAGAGTCCTCTGCCCCTTCACATCACCTACCACACTAGTGTCCGTTGCCCGCTTCACATCACCCCCCGCAGTAGTGTCCTCTGCCCACTTTCCCACCCCCCCCCAAAGTAGTGGCCTCTGTCCCCCTTCACATCACCTCCAAATTAGTAGTGTCCTCTGCCCACTTCACATCACCCCCCAAAGTAGTGACTTCTCCCCATCTCCAGTGATGAAACCCCCCACTACACTTCACCCGTCTCCTGTGATGATTAAACCTCCACTACACTTCCCCCTGTCTCCGGTGATGAAACCCCCCCCCACCCTTTCACCCGTCTCCTGTGATGACGCCCCCCACTACACTTCGCCCGTTGCCTGTGATCACACCATCCACTACACTTCCCCGTCTCCTGAGATG
>BLSH010210582.1:72073-82957 GCA_018402905.1 Glandirana rugosa | reverse complement strand
CCCCCCAAAGTAGTGTCCTCTGCCCCTCTTCACATCACCCCCCACAGTAGTGTCCTCTGCCCTCACTTCACAGCATCCCCCCACAGCAGTGTCCTCCTTCCCCCTTCACATCACAGCCTTCCTCAGGTCTGCCCCTTCACTGTCCTCCCTTACTCGGGTACACAGAGCAGAGAGCCGGAGGCAGGACAGTTCTGGGTGGAGGGCAGGAGTGGGAGATGCTGGGGTTAACTTTTCAAGTTAATCACCAGGTGATTGGTTGCTAGGACTGCCCTATATCCTAGAGATAACTTAAAAAGGGTTCTCCAGCAGCTCCCACTCCCGCCCTCCATCCGTAGCTTCTGTGCCTCCTGCTCTCTGTCTAGAATTGTTCTGCCTCCCTCTCCACTCTGTTGTGATAATGACAGCAGTGGCTGAAGTGAAGAAATGTGGAAGTGCAGCGGTCTGAATGGTACACTTGGTCCAGATTCGGACCGTGGTCTGCTTTTTATGGACGCCTGCTTTAGTAGATATGTAGTATTATTATATGTTATTATAAGTATTAAGTTAAAGGTTAAGTCCACCTTTTGCAAATAAATAAATAAATAAAATAAATACACATATATTTGAAGGGGAAAAACTGGGCATTTATTAATTTTTGTGCGCAGTAGCTGGCAAAGCATTGCATTCACAATCAGTGGATCATAGGTGCAATGCCAGACTCTTGAATAGTCTTTCTCCACCTCCTGGGCTGTGCCTGCCAAAGTACAGGTTTTCAGTTTAAAAGTTGGAAGAAGTGTCTACGATTACTACACTGGTGTTCCAGTGGGACTTCATTAATTCACAATTTCAAAAGTGGCAGATGCTGAGGGCATACATTACATGCTGTCCCTAAATATGGCTGTAACATGTAACATGGTGAAAAAGGTGGTTTTGTTTTTAAAAGGTATCTGAACTGTTGAATAGTGCCAAAAATGACAAGCAGAGGAAAAATGACTAGTTACTAGTTTTATCTGTAGTCCTTGTGCGGATGTTTTTTTTCTACATTACTGACTTACCATGACTTGTTCTGCTTAGTGTCTCTGTGTGAAGGTGTTCTCCTTGGTAGAGGTGGGGTTTTGCTTCCTAAGGTCAGAGTTGCCCCCAATGGGTAAAATAATAACTGTTGAGTAAGTATTCAAGAAACATCAGAAGTGCAAAAAGCTCCACAGATCCACAGAATGAATGAAGCAAACTGAGAGAGATCCTTGCACTGCAGGCTTCCAGGTACAGTTTCCCATCCAGTAAGGAGAACAGTGAGAACCACAGTAGTAACAGTACCAAAGCTCACTTTAAATTTCATGTGACTAGCAGTCAGTTGCAGATATACATCTACAAGTAACAAGGCACAGTCCACTCACAGAGGTGACCTAATTGTGGTTCTTAACCACAGGGCCTTTTTCTCTCTAAATCCCCTTGGGTCCCCCTTTTTTTTATTAATATGCACATACAGTACATATATATCTTTCTTTTATTTTTCAAACTTGTTTTTCTTTATGAGAGGGTCCAGGTCTGGTGGTCTGTGGGACCTGCTCTTCTGATCTAGAACTTCCATTAGTGATCTAGAACTGGCTGCAGTCAGCTAGCAAAAGATCACTATAGCAATGATCTACTTCAAACAGCTCTGCCAATGCCCCATGCTCAGAGGAAGTTTTGTGATGTTACAGGTCATTATACTTCTGATGAAAACACAGTATGGGAGCATTGATTTTCACTGTTCTGTTACAAGCATTTCAATGGAGAGCTAAATGTTTCAGCTCCTGGGCTTAGTGCTGGATGCTGTCTGTCACAAACAGTCAGCCGTTCTAGCCTGCACACCACACGAGACCTGCCAGAGCTGCTGATTCCTGGTATAATTTTAAAACGCCACAGAGGCAAATAGCCACTATCCCAGCACTATTTTAAAATGGCAGTTGGCACACAAGCAGTAAGCTACAGTACAAAATCTCAGGTCCCCAGGCTGGCTGCTGGGGATGTGCCTTATGATATATCAGTGAATTGTCCCTCTTATGTATGCACCCTCCTTGTTGGTTAGACATTGACAAGTATTTTGTAATACAAGGAACATCTATGAATCTATATAATATATGCTAATAAAAACCTCAAAAGACACAAATAAAAATGTAAGTGTTGCTTATAGCTGAAATAGAGGATAAGATTGTTTTAATACCAAAGCCATTGCATTCTAACTTCATTCTAGGCTTGCTTTGTTTTTGTTTTTCCAGAACTGTGCACTAATCCATTGTGAATTTTTGCCTCAGGGCAGGAGCTTCCTGTAATACAGACTGGCCACTGCTGTTACAGAGACACACCAGGACGTGAGAAGAAATCTCCAAAGTCACACAGTTAATGTCAGAATAGGTGTCCTCAATGGAAGATCTACCATGGATTTCTGTCATGGGGATAATTGTACCATTTCAAATTTGCTGAAACTCTTTTCCAGTGAAAATGGGCACCAGGACAAATAGAGATATACATTTTTCAAAAATCAACATAAGGAAATAACCTTTACAAGGGTCCTGACCTTTCCGTACAAAGCTGAAAAAAAATGTTTTGGGGTTTAGGCACACTGCAATGCATTTCTTCATGTTAACTCTCAGGTTTGCAAAACGAGCAAATGGTGTGACTAGGCAGTAGGAGGAGCAAAAAGAATTCTAGGATGCATCACTAGAGGGGTCACCAGCAGGAGGAAGGAGGTTCTCATTTCTCTATATAGGTCTTTAGTGAAACCTCATTTAGAATACTGTGTCCAGTTCCGGAAACCTCACTTACAGAAAAATATTGATAAAATAGAATAAGTCCAGAGATGGGTAACACAAATTGTGGAAAGTGTGGGGGATAAACCATATCAAGAGTGACTTCAGGAACTTAATATGTACAGTCTGGAGGAAAGAAGGGAGAGGGGAGACATGATTGAAACCTTTAAATACATCAAGGGGGTGAATAAGGATCAGGAGGGCAGTCTTTTCAATATGAAACCAAAATCAAGAGCATGAGGACATGACCTCAAACTAACAAGAGGAAAGTTTAAAACTAATCTTAGAAAGTATTATTTTACAGAAAGGGTGGTTGATGATTGGAATAAACTTCCAGCAGAGGTAGTGAAACATTCAACAGTAAATGGCTTCATACATGCTTGGGAAAAACATAAATCTATAGGCAGACAAAAACAGTTAACGAAAAAAAACAAAAAAACAAAACAAAAAAATGGGCAGACTCAATGAACTACTCTGTCTTTTTCTGCCATCACTTTTCTATGTTTCTATGTTTAGTATATGTTGCAAATAACACTTTGCCTTAATAGCTTCACACCTACCCTGCAAATTGGACACTATTGTAGAACAAAAGGCTTCATTATTTTTTTCAAAACAAAGACTTCCTGTATAGACGCACCACAACCAACCAGACTTAGAGTTTAATTTTTGAGTCTTATTGGTGAATGTTGGGTAGTAAAGCTAGTTTTTCTTTTAAAAGTTTAGATAAATGGACCTAGAGGTCAACTTCCTGGAGATGATTAACTTTTTGATGAAAGTGTATACCTTCCTATAGGTATAAATGGCAGTTGGGCATGCAATGGGGATATGACTAACAAAATAATTTTATCACAAAGATCCTGTCATAAACATGCAGATATGGCTTGGCTGAACATACATGTTCATATCTATGAAGAAGGGGGGAGGGAGAGCTTAACACCATCAGCTCTAGCTTATCTCATTGGAGAATTATAGTAATCAGCCACTGAAAATGTAACCATGACAGCTCAGTCTTTTCCTTAAAAAAAGTCAGCCAATCTAATTTTTCTGGTGAAGTTTAGGGCTGTATACAGACGTGTGTTTATTGCTTTATTTAGCCATACCTTTCTTTCTTGGATGGTATAACAGACAGTCATTGTAGACCATTAGGACTGTGGCTATAATGTGATTGTTCATTTAGGTTTGAGGATTCATTTAAAAATTTAAAAAGTCTGTACAATGGTATGCATGGGCACAGATTAAATCTATATGTCTTGCGGGTTGTGGTTTAGCACAATGCAGCCTAGTGCATTAGTAGAAATGGGCCCTTAGGGTTGGTAAAGCAATTCGTATTTTTACAGGCATCTGCCTAAAAATCATGGGAAATATTGTTGCTTCTAAGGGTCACTTCTTCACTAAAAAAGCAAAGTAAGTAAATTTTACTAGGGGGGGGGGGGTGGGGGACCATTGCAGTATATATGCTAGGATGTATGCGAACGGGCGAACGGTTCGGCCTGAGCATATGTTCGGGCCGGACTTCTGTTGTTCGCCCGATCCCCGAATTTAGAACATTATGGGGTGTTTGGCGCGACTTCGGCACCGCAGAACGCCCCATAATGTATAGTGCACAGACGGCGCACACAGCTCCAGCCCCGTGGGAGGGCTGCCGCTGTCTGCACTCAGTTTGTTGTGACAGTTTATTTATAGTGAAGTCATGTGGCATCAGAGGGGTGGGTCACTCAATTATGTCACCGGGTGGCCCCGCCCTTCACTATAAATAAACTGTCACAACAAACCAAGCTCAGTTGGCAGGAACCCTCCCATGGAGGAGGAGCTGTTGCATTTTTTTCTTTTTTTTTGGGTGCGTCGTGTGCCATGACTGAAGTGGATTACAACGGGGGACACTTATTTTTTTCTTCTTTTTTAATAAAGGACTTGTCTCTAATTGTCTCCTGTGTTTTTTTCTTTTTTGACACTTTTTGGTGAACTAGTAGGGGTACGATGTACCCGATACTATTTTACATGGGGGGGTGGGATCTGGGGGCCCCCTTATTAAAGGGGGCTTCAGATTTGGATAAGCCCCCCACAACCACAGCTCAGAGTTGTGGGGAAGAGGCTCTTGTCCCCATCAATATGGGGACAAGGTGCTTTGGGGTGGGGGGCGCAGTACCCCCCTGCCCCAAAGCACTCATACTCCCCATGTTGAGGGCATGTAGCCTGGTATGGTTCAGGAGGGGGGCGCTCGTCCCCCCATCCTGGCCGGCCAGGTTTCATGCTTGGATAAGGGTCTGGTTTGGATGTTAGGGGGGACTCCGTGTCAATTTTTAAAAAAATTTTGGCATGGAGTTCCCCTTAAAATCCACACCAGACCCTAATGGCCTGGTTTGGACGGGGGGGGAGGGGGGAGACCCTACGCAAATTTTTTCAGTGATTTTTCTGTATATTGCCGGGAGCCGGCAATACATAACAGCCGCGATAATAAATAACAATTTTTCCTTCACAAATGTCATTTTGCTCTGGCACTGTTCTAAACATCACAGAGGTGCGCCCCTTTTACAGGCAGACTAAGGGACCCCCCCCCCAGGCACAATATTTAAAGGAATATTTCATTTTTATTGTTTCATTTTAAGCATTATTATAATCACTGCTCCTGAAAAAACGATCAATTTAAAAACTTTTTTTTTGCATTGACACGTGTCCCTTAGGGAGGACCCGGGTCCCCAAACACTTTTTATGGCAATAACTATCATATAAGCCTTTAAAATTAGCACTTTTGATTTTTCATGTTCGGGTCCCATAGACTTTAATGGTGTTCGAATGTTCGCACAAATTTTTTGTCTGTTCGCATGTTCTAATGCGAATTGAACTGGGGGGATGTTTGGCCCATCCCTACTCCTAACAGCATGTGTACACTACACTATATGTACACTACATATTCCTGACAACTGCACTCTGTATGCCCTGCTATATGTTGCATACTTTGATCACTACACTCAATACAATGTGCTGTAGATTGCATAGTTTGGATTGCTGCACTCTGTATACCATGCTGTATGCTGCATACTCCTGACTGCTGCACTTGTATACCATGCTGTATGCTACATACTCCTGACTGCTGTACTTGTATACCATGCTGTATATTACATATTCCAGACCATTTCACTCTGTATAATACTCTCTGCAATACCCCAGACTGTTGCATTCTATTTATTAAGGTGCATAAAATATATTTGGAAGCACTGATTTATGTACACAATGCTGTATGCCACATACTGCTGATCATTTTACTCTAACCCAGCAGTGACTTGGCAATATAAGCAAAGAACAGACTTACTATGCTACTTTACTTCACTGCTGGGAGAGAGAGCAAAGTGAGATAAATCTTCTAAGGAGTGCATTTGTTAGAGGATGAATTGCTGCACAGGCTCCGCAGCTATAGAGGTTAGTGAGAACTTTTTAAAAAACAATAAGAGTATGTAAATACTTGAATTACCAAAGCTAGACTTTTACATTTGGTGGACATTTTAGAGATTATATTGTGTTTGCATGTGTACCAGTAATAAGTACTAACAATTATTTAAAATAATATATCTAAAAATGCTACACCTGCACAAAGGAAACAATACTAATAGTGCTGAAATTAGTTCATGTATATTACTTAGAGGGCAGCTCGTTATAAAGCTCAGTAGCCTAAATATGGCATAACTAGTTAGCAACCTTGCTCTCAATACAAAAATCTCCCAAATTAGTGTTTTCTCCTAAAAAAAAGGAAAAGAAGTGGTAGAAAATTATACATGCAAATACAGTTGTGCACATACGTGTACATACCTTGGCATAATTTATGATTTCTTTGCCATTTTTCAGAGACTATAAATGATAACACAAAAACATTTTTTTCGCTTATAGTTAGTGTTTGGCTGAATCCATTTATCACCAATCAACTGTGTTTACTCTTTTTAAATCATAATGACAACAGAAACTACCCAAATGATCCTGATTAAAAGTTTATATACCCTGTTGATTTTGGCCTGATAACATGCACACAAGTTGACACAAAGACGTATGAATGGCTATTAAAGGTAACCATCCTCACCTGCGACCTGTTTGCTTGTGATTAGTCTGTGTGTATAAAAGGTCAATGAGTTTCTGAACTCCTGATAGACCCTTGCATCTTTCATCCAGTGCTGCACTGACATTTCTGGATTCTGAGTCATGGGGAAAGCAAAAGGATTGTCAAAGGATCTGTGGGAAAAGATAGTTGAACTGTTTAAAACAGGAAAGGGATATAAAAATATATCCAAGGAATTGAGAATGGCAATCAGCAGTGTTCAAACTCTAATCAAGAAGTGAAAAATTAGGGGTTCTGTTGAAACCAAACCACTGTCAGGCAGGCCAACTAAAATATCAGCCATAACTGCCAGGAAAATTGTTTGGGATACAAAGAACAAACCACAAATAACTTCAGGGGAAATGCAAGACTCTCTGAAAACATGTGGTGTGGCTGTTTCAGGATGCACAATAAAGAGGCACTTGAAGAAAGATGGGTTGAGTCGCCAGAAGAAAGAACTGGGGTATGTAAACTTTTGATCAGGGTCATTTGGGTAGTTTCTGTTGTCATTATGATTTAACCCCTACAGATCCGTGCTATTGCTGAAGTACGGCTCCAATGCGGATCTGAGTTTCCGTGTGCACGCTCCCGGTGCGCACTCATAGGAGGCTACGGCACACTCGCATGACCACCACACGCTGCGTGGGTGGGGCGGACTCGATGTCCGCTCGTGACTCGCGAACGCCTGTCAGAACTGCAGAACGGGGAACCGCCAATGTAAACACGGCGGTTCTCCATTCTGTGAAGGGGACATAACAGATCTACTGATCCCTGTGATCGGGATCAGTGAAATCTGTTATGTCCCGGCCAGCCCAGCCCCCACACAGTTAGAACACAATGAGTTAACCCCTTCACTGCCCCATTAGTGTTAACCCCTTCACTGCCAATGACAGTTATACAGTAATCAGTGGATATTTAAATTTCTGATCACTGTATAAATGTCATTGGCCCCAAAAAAGTGTAAAAAATGTCCGACATGTCCACCCCAATATCAACGTCCTGATAAAAATCGCAAATCACCACCATTACTAGTAAAAAAAAAAAATAATAAAAACGCCATAAATCAATTCCCATAGTTTGAAGGCGCGATAACTTTTGCACAAACCAATCAATATACGCCAATTGCAATTTTTTTTACCAAAAATATGTAGAAGAATATATATCGACCAAATCCCATGAATAATTTTTTGTATTTGTATTATAGCAAAAAGTTAAAAATATTGTTCTTTTTTCAAAATTGACAATCTTTGTTTGTTTATAGAGCAAAAAATAAAAACCGCAGAGGTGATCAAATACCACCAAAAGAAAGCTCTATTTGTGGGTACAACATCGCACGACCGCGCAATTGTTATTTAAAATGCAACAGCACTGAAAGCTGGGCAGGAGGGGGGTTTAAGTGCCCAGTAAGCAAGTGGTTAAAAAGAGTAAACACAGTTGATTGATAATAAATGGCTTCAGCCAAACACTAACCATGAGTGAAATAAATGTTTTTGTGTTAACATTCATATCCTCTGAATAATGGCCAAGAAATCATAAATTCTGTCAGGGTATGTAAACTTATGAGCACAACTGTATGCTTAAACATATATGTTTTTATACCAAACTAATAATACTGTGCTACTAACACCGTCTGACATGAAAATATCATGATTACAATATAAAAAACAAAAGTCCAAATGTGATGCTTCAACACCAAAGCAAGCCCATACGTGTGCCCCCATAGCAAGTGGCTTGTTATGGGGGCACTCAAACGGGGGAGGAGCCAGGAGCACCAGTGGAGGACCTGACAAAAGGAGGATCAGGCTGTTCTGTGCAAAACCATTGCACAGAGCAGGTAAATATGACATGTTTGCTATTTTAAAGGGAGAAAAAAAATTATGTTTAGAATCATGTTAAGCTCTAAAGCTTTCACAAACACAAATTTGACACAATATTTGAAAATGATGCATTATCCCATAAGGAGCAGTAGAAAAAAATTGTCATTTCTTTCCCTGGAGTATATTTATGTACTTCACCCTGTGCTCGGACTGGCATCTATGAGATTGAACTATTCTTATAGGAAGCAACAAGATGTATCACAATTTCCCTAAGGCAGATTTTAAGCCTGAATGTATTGCCAAATGGGAAAGGGACTTCTGCACGTCCCTTTCTGATAAACAGATTAAAATGATTCTCCTTTTTACGTACAAAATATTAATTTACTCAAGATACCAAGAGTCTGTATTTAAAATTCTGAAGACAGGGTACTATACTCCCCACAGGATCCATAAAATGTTGCCTGGAGACATGCTAGAGATATGGTGGGAGACTTGCTATGTATTTCTTGGTCCTGTAGCAGGTCCCAGACTTTTTAGTTGAAGGTACGTTGGCTTACCCAAAAATTCATGAATTAAGAGATCCCTCAGGATCTGGCCTTTCTACTATTACAACATCCAAAGACTCCCAGTATAACCTATAGATGATCTGTTGTCACACTTTTGGTGTGTGCAGTCAAAAGTTGTATTTCTATCTTTTGGAAACAGCACCAACCACCATCGATCAACGTATGGTGGGTGAAAATTGAAGAAATTAATGAGGCTGAGGACCTGATTATGTCAGAGAAGGGCATAAGGAAGAAAATCCTCAAGGGATAGATCTATTGTCAGACTTTGTGTACTCCTCTGCTTACAGATCTTTGCTGGACACGACATGAACAGGGTTACATATGCATCTTTGAAGGCTCAGTGGTGGGAAGACCAGGGAGAGGACCCTTCCTGTCCCCCTTGACACTCAGAGGGCTATCCCCCTCTCCCCCTATTCCCCTTTTAAGGTCCCCTCAATTTGCTCATTTTAGTCTTACTGACTTGTTTGTGTGTGCAGAGGGTATTGCATGATATGCTATATGAAGTAGTTTTGGTCGTTATTGTGCATTATGCTTAGCCACATTGGAACCAGTGAACAGTTCTCCATTGGATGGCTTGCTGCTATGTTAAGCAGACCACTGTTTCTGATATTGGGTCTTGTTCACTGAGTTGCATTATTAGGACTTGGATATGGTCCTTTGCATGTGTATCCTCTGTACTTTGTGTCATTGAAAATACATGATAAAATAAAGAATTGAATGAAAAACAAGATATGTCACTTATAGTTACAATATTCCCAAGGTCATTATTCATGTGCTCATGGAAATACACAGAGCTGTTCTTGTCTTCTTCAGTATATGAGGACACTTTATAATATAATAGGACAGGCACATTCAATTTTCTAACATTGCAATACTTGTCTTAGTCAGCTGAAGATAGAGAAGGAATGTGCCACTGAAAACAACAAGCTAAGCATGTTTACTGATGAAATGACCATGGAAATGTTTTACACATCTCTTTATCAATTTGCGCGATTAGCACAGGTGCAGATTTTTTTTTTGAGGAATGTACAGCCTTTTTCCAGTCCAGATACTTCTTTTTTTCATAGAAAACCTAGATAAAAATCGACACCAAAATCTACACAAACAAAACAACGGTTTAACAAAACGCAGAGGCAAAAACACAATCTATTGACAAGTTTTTTTAATCTTTTTTTGAGGCATTGTTGTGTATGGGGGGGGGGGGTCAATAGTTTTTGCCTCAAAGTGGTTGTAAACCCCATTCATGAAGTCTGAGTTGGTGAAACTCCGTTTTTGATAACTGGGGGGGGGGGGTATGTGTTGTTACGGAGTTTTTTTCTAATTTTTTTGAACAGTTATCTAACACAAAAACGGAGACGCAAAACAATTTGGCAACAAAACAAACACATCTAAAACCACAGCTAAAAATAGATCCAAAAGATACTTTTTTTCTTCATAGACCTGACCTTTTTCCGACATGTAAGGAGTTTTTTTTTTAGACGTGGACACGATTAGCGCGTTTAACTATTTCTCTACACATTTTGTAAAGGTACCAGTAAAGTAGTCATTTGTACGAATCGAACAACAAAAGTCACCGTGTAAGGAAGAGATAGAAGTCGACTGATTCTGTTCATAACGTTACAATCTTTTAACTTACACGGACAGGA
>BLSH010210582.1:49244-72063 GCA_018402905.1 Glandirana rugosa | reverse complement strand
GCCTTTTTCCAGTCCAGGTGCTTCTATTTTTGTTAGAAAACCTAGATAAAAATCAACACCAAAATTTACACAAACAAAACAATGGTTTAACAAAACGCAGTTGCAAAAGCACAATCTATTGACAAGTTTTTTTAATCTTTTTTGAGCGATTGTTGTGTATGGAGGGGTCAATAGTTTTTGCCTCAAAGTGGTTGTAAACCCCATTCATGAAGTCTGACCTGTAGTGTTTACTTATCTCTCTCCAAAGATCTAAGTGCCGTATCTTTCTGCTTCTCTCTTCCTCTGTTATCAGCAGAGTCACTTCTGACAATTTCTCTGACACATGACATAACAGCAGCTGGAAATTTGTGTTGGGGAAGGAGCTTAGAGATAGATAAGCAGAGAGCTTGTCTATTCACAGTACAGCTCTGCATGTTCCTTCTTTCCTCTGCCTATCTGGAGTGGGGGTGTGTGCCTTTCCTTCAATCAGTTCTCACACAGTGTAAGCCCAGACTCCACACACCGACTGCTGAAAGAGGAAACAAGATTTCTTACACGAAGAGCACTTTCTAAAGAATGTAGAAAGTGAGAGACAGCAGATATACATGTAAAACTTACGTAGGGAGATTTGTTTCATCTCTGTGTATCATCTGAGGCTATTCACATCACTGGGATATAGGAAAGGGTTTACAACCACTTTAAGCCTAGTACACACTAGTACTTTTCTTTCGTTCTACCCAGCAGGGCTGAATGAAAAAAAAAAAACCTGGCAGCTCAGGAAGAGCCACTGTACTAACTATCCGATGTTAGTACAGTCTCCCCTGCTGTGCTATTGTGTTCTGACAGGGGGACAGAGCCCCCACCAGAACACTCTGGTCAGCACTCTCAGCTGATCAGGAGCAGATCGGCAGACCTTTTTAGGTCATGCCCTATTGACAGAAGTCGGCCAAATGGCAGGCTTCTGTTGGACTGGCTCCAGTACACACGGGCCTGAATGTTGGCTGGTTTCTATTGAATCAGCTGATGCCGCCCAACATTCGGCCCCTGTGTACTAGACTTTATTCAATATGTCACATATGAACTGTGTTTACAGCCCAAGAGCCAATCAGATTCAAATACGTAATCTCCAGCTGTTGATTTTTTGCTTAGGCTATGTGGTAAGAAAGACAGCTATCTGAGACACAATAAGGGTTTAGTTCACTTTTACCAAAAACTGCCTATGCAGCTAAAGGGCATCTGTAGATAAAAACAAACTGTGAAGCTTTGTTTGATTTGAAAGTTGGATAATGCCTTTGTTATAGGTGTAGGACCTTCTAAGCACTGGAAGTGCACTGCTGTTTTTAGGAGGATTTCAAGACAAATGGTACATTTTTCAAGATACTGTTTATTCACAAGCAACTTTCCAAAATGTTCCTTATAGCAGTGTTCCCCAACCCAGTCCTCAAGGCCCACCAACAGGTCATGTTTTCAGGATTTCGCTCAGATGAATCAGCTGTGGTAATTACTAAGGCAGTGAAACTGATCAAATCACTTGTGCAAAATAATGGAAATCCTGAAAACATGACCTGTTGGTGGGCCTTGAGGACAGGGTTGGGGAACACTGCCTTATAGGACAGTAAATCTTCACTTTTAATAGGCCAGGTTTACTTTAATAAAACAAGTCCAATGAGTAGATGTTGTGAGCCACCTGGATCAACTTTTTTCAATTTGGGACCTGCAATAGGTTTTCTATAATTTAGGTGGAACAGATAATTTCCTTGCTTGCAGAAAAAAGTGGAGTCAGAGCTCATTTACCAAATTTGCTGCAACATGGTAAAATCTAACTTCAATCCAGGTCTTGTTTCCATTTTTTAAATGACCTTCAGTCATTCAAGAAAGTTTCACTTGGTGTGCTCTAGTTGAGTATGACCTTGAAACACGTTGTACTTGCCAATGAAAGATGTGCGCCAAATACAGAAAATAAGTCATTGCTAGGTGTCACAGAAGTAGGCTTAACATTTCTCAAGTGTTAACATCCTTGGGGAATGTATAGTTTTTTTTTAGCTACACAAAAAAAGCAATGCAAAAATGCAGCTTGATATAAATAACGTTAACACTACTGTATGTACATCATTGTGTATAGTTTGTAAATATTTAATACATAGGGACAGACATTTTTGTTTATTACATATGCAGGCTCTTTTTTTCTATTTATCAGTGCTACACAGTGGCTGTGCTTTACTGCTTCTTCTCACACAGCAAGTCTATGGGCTAATTTATTATAGATTATGCACATATGTTGTGCAATGATTGTACATGGACAACCAAACAGTATCCTCACATGTATTTTGTGCGAAGTGCTTACCCGCTCATTCTTTTGGACAGCTTATTCAAAAAGAAGGCACAACAGAAAATGCACTTATGCTTTTTACCCTTATGGCCCGTACACATGGTATAATTATGGGCCGAAAACTGTCGTACGATAATCCGACCATTAGTACGCTCCATTGGACAGCCGATTTTGAATAATCATCCAATAGAAGTTGTATGAGCAAACTAGAAAACTTTTGTCTGCCGATAAAGTATCGTCCGATTTTAGGCTCATATGCACAGAAGTTGGACAAACAAAAGTTGTAAGTACAAATACGCATGCTCAGAATCCAGGAAGTGTACGGTTGTGTAAACCTGCATCCGTAATTCACAATTCACACTCACCTGAACTTCCTCTTTATATACTCTTAACACGTCACTATGGTCGCCTTTATCGGACGATTACTTGACTACCATCAGTACGCTAGACAAAATCACAGACAGCCGATTTTGAGAAAAGTCGGACGTGCAGTCGTACAACAATTGCATCGTATGTACGAGGCTTTACATCCCGCTCAACAAAAACCCCTTTTCCTCCTCCCCAGTTGTATAATCAACTGTATCCCACAGCTGTGGTCGAGTACAATCTTTGAGGGCAACGCTGCAAACAAGTAAAGTGATACTAAAGTCTTGTTTTTTTTGTGCTTAAAAATAACAAACATGCTATATTTACTTGCTCTGAGTAGTGGTTTTGCACAACCACTTGAAGATACAGTTGCAGAAATAGGCCCCCAAAGGGTGTAAACCCTGAATTTATCAAAGTACATATCTAGAGACAACATGGTTGGTTACTTTACAGAAGGGAGCATGGTCAAAAAGGAAAAAAAAAATTTAAAGAATGACATGTACCCAATTGTATTATTCCAAATACTTTTCTGCACTTAAGAGAAATATCCATACATATTTAAAATATATGGTCCCAAGATCATATGTTATTATTTGACCCATAAGGGGCAAGCATGTAACCAATGAAGTCATAATGAAGACAGAACTCCAGCATGCTTGTTATAGAAAGCATCAACACCAGTAAGTTAGCATGACATTCAATATCTAGCATTTTCAAAAGGAACAGTCATCAATAGAAGCCTCCATCATATCTCTCTAGGTACAGGTTTAATGCAAAGCAATTGGTATGCATTTTCATTGGCCACATGAATTTTGTGATTTTAGTGCTTTAATATCCTGCTGCAGTGGGAACAGAATTGAGGCCATAAGTAGACACAATACTGCTCTAATCACACTTGAATGATAGATCCCTTTTGTACAAGCTCAATAAAAATGAATAAGGAGAAGCATATCAAAACCTTCAGATTCAGATATCTGTTATACACAAAAAGCACATAGTCAGTGGATGTAGGTAGGCTTTCTCCTAGGTGGAGAAAGAAGTGAGACATCTTAATTATAATTCCAATAGTTGAGAGCAACAGAATGCTGGTTCCACTTTTTCTTTTTGTTGTCTATACATTGCCAGATATAAGATGCAACTGAAAAACAAGTACAATAGTTGTATCTTTGAGCATCTTTGAGTATGGCTGTATAAAATTTATGTCTATTATTTGTAGCACCCTCTAGTTAGGTAAGTGCTAGAAGTTACACTTTTCTGTGAGAGTAGGGAGATTTAGTCAGGCCTAGCTGGTGGCTAGGCCTGATTGTTTTCAATCTGGGCTGGGAGATGAGTGCAGTACCAGAGGAGAGGACTGTAATAACAGGGGCAGTGGAGTTGGGCAGCTGCAGCCAGGAGGGCTGGCAGGGTCTGAAGAGGGCTGACTGGGATCAGTAGAAGCGAATTTGGGGAAAGCTAGCACCAGAACTATCTCTACACCATAGGGGTCCACGTTCCCTGCCTGCAAAGGGCAATTCACTGAGGCTTGGCTGGGTTAGTGTCAGGTCTAACCATGTGGTGCTAAGTGATCCGGGGAAATGCAGCAGATGAAGTGCTGGAGGAGTTGAGGAGAAGAAGTCTGAAGCAATAGTTGTTCTGGAATGAAAACTGGAGTGTATATACAGGAGTGTATATAGTAGTCCCAAACAAGTTCTACAAAATCTTACTGGCCATCCCATATTCCCCTTATCCCATCCAAGTTCAATTCACTCAATAAACATAAAAAACAAAGTCCGTGGACTGTTCTGTGTCTCTGAGTGTCTGAGAGGTGAATGCCGGGCTGTGCAGGGTGACGGGTGAACCACAACATTCAGTAGCCCCTGTGGCGATACTGCTACATATACAGCAAAACAAACCCCCATTAAACTGTATCTTCACCCGAAACAAAATATGTTAAGTATTACAGCTTACCTGTAATTACATGCGGTGGATCCATTCATTTTCTTTTTTCAAGCCTTTTCTGCTTTATTTATATCTGGGGATTCTGCAAATAACACACTTCCTGACCAAGGGTGGCTACATCACCCCTTCACTGTAACTATGGAGGGAGCCATTGTTGTCACTCTAGGCTGCTTTCCTGATATGAACTACAAACTTGTCCATGTCTCTTCATCTCTATTACATGGGGGGGCAGGGCTATAGGTAGTTAACAGAAGATAGCTAGGAAGGAAAATAATTGTCTGTGCAAATCACAGGACATGACAAGGAACTTTATTTATAGCAAGACTAAAATATATTTTCTGTACTTGCTGAAAATTATGTTTTAAGTCATGAAAAAAAAGAAAAGAATCCAGCCAACACAGCTAATTACTGTAAGCTGCTACATATTATATTTCCGTCTTTTGGGTTTAGATAACATTTAAATTATCATTACAGATTTCATAAAGATTTGCTATGTTATAGGGAGAAATTGTTAATTGTGCCTAATTGGTATCCTGTAAAATGTACCTTTCGTCTGTAATGCCTCCTGAAAAATAACAAGGAACTTCCTGACATGAAAGTCACCAAGGCACTCCTGTGCCTTCCACCTCATAGTTGTGTATTTGCAGTGTGAGACATTTTGCAGATAAGAGCAAAAAGTAAGGGCCAATTCACACTATACAAGACGTCAAATTGCAGAACAGCCAGGGCGATCACCCTGCACTGTGCCCTGCCTGCATCTCCATTCTCTACCTGCAATCTACTTCCCTGAATGTCCTCTGTGTGCCTTACTGGCTGGGACAGCGGGTTGTGGAGGGAACATACACAGTTAATACTAACAGTTTAGTTTGTGGATCAACAGCAAGAACTCTGTACAGAGCACTTCCTGTTCATCCATGAGCTCATGGAGATTGAGGAAAATTACACTTTATCACCAGAGATTGTTGATCTAAGCAATAAATATCTGGTTGCTTCCAAGGTAATCTGGAAGGATTTTCCCCTATTGGAGCAACTTAGAACATGCTTCATAGGGTTCATTTCCTTTCTCTGTATCAACTGTGAGTATAGGATTGTGTATAAGAAGGTTTTCTATTTGTCTATTTTTTCTATTGTTTGAACAAGATGTGTCTTTTTTCAACCTGAATGTGTAATGGGCCCTCTGTCTCTACTGTATTGATTTGTGCTGTAACTGTACTGTCTGTCCCCATGTTGTAAAGCACTGCGGAAACTGTTGGCACTATATAAATCCTGTATTATAATAATAATAATGTGACCTAGACCACTGATATTTCCTAAAAGCCAGGATTGGTTAAAAACAGAACAAAAAAAACCTAAAGAATTTACAATAAAAGATAATCCACACCACTAGCCACCCCCTCTCCCCTGACACACACACACACATATTCAAAGTCTGCATCATTTTATCACCACACACACAATGCAGCCCAGACACAACACATACTGTATGTGTGAAGCCAGCCTCCAGATTTATTTGGCCATTTGTTGCTTATTCACAGATTTGCGCTCTTTCAATTTTCACCATTTGGCATAAAGGCACAGTTTAGAAATTACAAATATGTGTTATTTATTAACTCAACACAGTTTTTTTTATTTTTTTAGATTCAGTAGGATGTTTGTAAGTTATGTTGTGTTTGTGTGCAGTAAAAACGATAGTTGATTTACTTTTATTGAAAATATGGTTTAATAAACAGTTACAGAAATATCATGGGACTTAAAAATCAGGATTAGGAGCACTATATTTCTATTCTACTGGTTGTGTGGTTTCGGAAAAATGATGGTTCGGGGGTGTTCTACAAACTTTTAAAGCTATACATGAAAAATAAAAAAAGAAGTAAAAAATTGCAAAATGGCCACCTCCACATACTGTAGGGATGCAGTGCGGAGCAATGCATTTTTAAGTTAGTAATAGAGAAGATATCTGTAAACAGTAATAACACCCCCCACCCTCACCCCCATAATTGAAGCTTCTGCCTTCAAGCACCAGGTCCTCAAGCAGATTCCTTAGCATCCAAGGGTTCCAAAACTCTCTGTTTTCAAGTGTAAAGTCTACAAATCTGACACATGTTGATCAGTGAAATTACTGCATCCCCTGCCACAGGGTGCTATTTCATCTGCCAGTCCCCACATCACTACCAGACAGAGGTCAATGGGAGAAACCATGAAGCACAGCGGGGGACCCAGCACATTTAAAAATTTGTTGCTCTTCAAGACAGTGAAGAACTTCAGATTCTATTGCATGAAGCATTTATTATTACTATTATTTTTAATTTTTTTCCATTAGAGTTTTATGGAATAAAAACGTATGTACAATACAAGGCAATTGACATGAAAAGTGAAAATCTTATTATTATATTAAAGTATTATTTTCTTTTCTAACCCCTTGTCGCTGGCTGTACAGAAATATGTGGCCTCTTGGCGACTGGTCCTTAGCATAGAGGGGCCGCATATATGCGCAAATTGCTGCCTATACACCTGTACTGAGAGCATGTGCGCTGCGCACTCCCAGCACAGTTACTATTGACTAACCGAAAGCTTGGACCACATGCTCAGATGACCAATCACGATGATCACGTGATCCTAAGCTGCGAACCACCTCCCGGTGTCATAAACTTTTAAAGGGCCGGAAGGCACCGGTAAGAGGTTAAGGGCAGAGGTGCTTTAAGATGGCCATATGCCTCAGTGGTTGGACAAGAGGGCATTATCCTTCTTTTGAAAACAAGAGCGATTTGTTGAGAGTGCGGGACAGGCACAGAAAAAAACTCTCATAAGCCAGCTTATCCTGCAGAAAATATCCAGGTGGCTGATCAGTGTGTCCTCTGAGTAGTTGGGGAGCTTAGTACAGACTGCTGGAAGATAGTCACCCGATACAGCAAAAATCAGCAATATCACGTACTATTATCTCAAATTTGTGGGTACTTTTAGCTATTCTTTTAGAATGGCAGAAATGAGATTGCCTCTAAATTTACGGATAGTAAATGATTGGACAGATATGCTGCCATATGTTAAATATAACAAATACACTCCAACTTCAATAGAAAAAATAGTTAAAGCTGATCTCTATAAATGCAGCCATTTTTTAACATTTGCTGGCTTACTATGAGTACAGTCCAACAAGGTGCATGTCATCTCTTTTATTTACAACGTATATATTTAGTGAGCATTGGGAGACAGCTATCACTGTACTCTTGAGGATTTTAACATCATGTATGCTGATTTCTCACACAGCAGCTGCTCTTCCCACCCCTCCCCTCTGCTTTCCAGTCACAGAAAGCTTTGTTATTGGTGAATGTGTTTACATAATATATGTCCTATTTGTCATAGGGCAAGACAAGAGGAGGGGCAGGCAGAGCAGCTACAGATAACTCTGCAAGTGTAGTAGCTGAGACCCTAAGATCCAACGTCAGAGCTCTGAAAGTATAGTGATAGCTGTACTACCGGTGCTCAGTAAAACTGTGAATTGTAAATTACAGAGATAAGTCCATAAGGTGGCATGCACCCAGTGCTCAGGAAAACAATTGGTTGTAAATAAAAGAGATTACATGCACCTCATTGGACTTAACTCATAGCAAGCCGGCACAGTTTAGAAAGTGACTGAATTCCTCAATTCAGCTTTAAAGAATAATGTAACTAATTTATCTGAACTTAACACTCTGCTTAAAGAACAAAATAACTAATATATCTAAACTTAACAATCTGCTTAACATGATTTATGATTATTCAAACAATACAATAATGTATAGAATTCATATTCCATTCTGTGTTGTGCATAACATTGAGGAATGTATTAGCAAAATGTAATTTAATTATCTTATGGGTAATTTTCTAACTTTTTTTGCACCTCCAGTTTCACAATAAAACGCAATAAAACTAAGATTTTATTTAGTGTTAAAATGAATTAAATTGCAGGCATAATTTACTATCAGCATGAACTTTGACATATGATACTTTAGTTCTTCTTTACTTAATATAAAATACCTATATGGGAAATAAATGTTTTTATGTTTATTTCCCAAATCCTTACGAGTTTGAAGATCATTAAATAAACTTTTTGAACTAAGATCAGATCAATGGTTATTTCATGACAACATAAGCTTTATACAGTATATTCATTACCATTTAACTTTTTGACTTTAAAAACATTTATTGAGTTCAGACTTTCTGATTTCATAAAATAATCTTTTCATTATTTCAACAACTGATGCTGTTATGTTGATGACAACATAAGCTATATACAATTAAGCTATATTAATGTATAACTTTTTGACCTTAAAACCATTTATTGAGTTCATTTTTTCTAAGTTCATAATCTTTTCATCATTTCAACAACTGATACTGTTATGTGTTCTCTTGAAATATCTATTTTTTTGTATATTCAGACACATCTTTTAATTAGCTGGCATGCACACTATTCTCATTTGAGTGAAGGTTATTGAAATGAGACAAAAGAGAGTTAGATGAAATTATTTACATGCATGTATCGGATCTGTCCTTGACAAAGTCACTATTGTGCTTTTTAACTTTCCAGCTTATTGCATAATTCTGTAAAGCCTTAGCAGAACTATTATACCATGCAACATAGCACATAACCCAAACAATAGAATAAAATAGTATAAACTCAAATATTTTTACGTATTTAAATGATTTCATTATCCTGAACGATGCTGCAGAAAAATAGGATTAAAACACTTGGCAGTGAAATCTACATATGTGTTTCCAAAGAACATTTATAACACAACAAATGCACTACACAGTAATGCACATCAGAAAAACTGGTAATTAACAGCTACTTAAATAGAGATCACTGATACAGATTAAACTCATTAAACAGACAGCACCTACTAGGAGGCAAATACAAACAAACAATCAAACAAATGCTGCCTGCCTTTCCATAATTATATTACTTACAACTAGCATGATTTAACAAGTCTACCTGAGCACAGCAACATTCTCATTGTTAGTCAATAGGAAAACAAACAAAAGTAAAAGAAAATAGCAAAGCAGGAAAGTGCCTCTGCTTAGGTTTTATACAGCCTGTTCAGTTAATATCTGACAAATATATTATTATTATTTTATGGGTATAAAGCAGAATAAAAGAACTACATGATGAGCAAAGCAAACAACATAAAATAAATAGAAAGCAGTGATTGAACAAGTGAAAGTATCCCAGAGTCTCTTATTTGAAGTAGATTCTTCATCTAATCATGGATAACAGCAGTGTTAATCAAGACCTACATAAATTCCTTTCCATTATGATATTACTTACAGCTAGTACAGATCTATTTGATATACTAGCATGTGCAGCCTATAGATAAAACAGCAAAAGTAAACAGGCATGCCAGGAAAGGGAATTTACACTGAAATGGAAAAACAACATGGCAATTCGGTTATCAGAAAGGTATAAAACCATTAGCAAGGAATACACAAAACACAACAACAATAAGTAATTTAACAACCCAGATGTAGCAAATGAAAGTTTTATTCCAGAGGCTTACTGCAGCAACTTTGTTCATCTAAGTGCTAATAAATACATTTTTAGATTTATAGCTATACAAAAATGTAAAAGAATGACATCAAGTGCAAAGCAAAAAAAAAAAAATGAGAAGAAATGTGCTGCAGAATGCCACGATGGAGCATGTCAAAGTTTTACTCCAGAGTAACTAGCCTCTTTATCTAGGTGCTGCTGCTAACCAGTACTGGTCATGCTGATACAAACCTGTTTAATGATACCACTTATGAAATACAATGCATTTTTTTTTTAAATCAACAGTGCATTTACCTGACAAATCCCCTTCTCTTCAGATTTGCCCCAACACAAATCTTCTTTCTTTAATTTTGTACTCTTCATCTTCTCTGCTGCATGGAGTAGTGATCCTGTTTAATCCCAAGAATAATGTGCCTCTTTTTTTTTTCTGCTACAGAAGAACTGCTTTACTTCTTCCCCTTATAAATCAGACTAATGGAGCTTCTAGATTAGATTGATCTTTTCACTATGTGCTTTTCTCAAGCATTTGACAGCCTTTCTCGCTGCTTAAAGAAGCCAGGCACTACTAAAGTGCCTGCAAAGATTTTTTTTTTCCAATACCAACTTTTTTTTTTTTTTTTTTTTTTTAGCCATGCGTTGATTTTTAGCTAGAACAATTTAGCATATCCCATATAGAGAAAAGAGTGTAATTTCTCCCAGAACTGTAGGTATAGGCTAATACTGAGCACCGTTGTCTGATTCAAATCTCTTCTAACAAATCAGGTGACATCTAACTGGATGTCACAAGATGAGACTACAATGACAGTTCACTTATCCCTTGGAATCAATTCTCCCACAATGCATCTGTCAGACAACTCTCACTCAGTAAAAGCAATTTTTCCTTGCTGCCTGACACCGTAATTGCTCTAAAATTTTCAATGAACGTTTTACAAGATCTCCCCTGAACCATGATGAAAAACTTAACTTTTGCAAAAAATGAGAGGCTGACAGGAAAAAGATAAAATGGCCCTTTTTATTCCTGATTTCGATTTTTTTTTCCTCCAGTGCCACGCTGGCTTGAACAGGAATTCTTTCATATCATCAACAAACTGTTGAACAGAAGGATAGATTACGTCCCATTTATTTCGTCAATCAGATTAAATGCTCTCCTTTGCAGTGCCCTTTACTGGAGAACTGTTTATGATGTCCTTTCTAAGGTTCCACAATGGTTTCATATCATCTAAAGTATGCAGGCACAAAAATATGTAAACACAAAGAGCAGCATAAGAAACATGGCATAAAAGTATCTATCTATCTATCTATCTATCTATCTATCTATCTATCTATCTATCTATCTATCTATCTATCTATCTATCTATCTATCTATCTATCCATCTATCTATCTCTTCAGAATACAAGTTACAAAAAGAGACCAGCAATGGTATATGGAAGAATTAGCTAAGAAGTCCCTTTTTTTTCCTGCATCCATCCTGGTTATGGTAACAATTTTTATTTATTTATATTTCTGAAAATGCTGATTAAAATGCTATATATAAAGAAAACTTGTTAAAGTCACATGGTCGGCAGGTTATGGACTCTTTATGTATTAGTAAAAATCAGTAAAAAATATTTTAAAACAAGCCCATACTGACCTCTCTGGTCTGCCCTGTGGAATAATTCATCCTCAAGATCATGAAAAAACACTTTAAGGCTCCATGCACGATAGTGTTTTTCTTAAGCTAAAAATATGCCTGAAAAATCACTGGATAAAAAACGCAGGTAATAGCTTTTTATAGTAGCGTTTTAGTAGTGTTTAGGAAAATTAGCATTTTATTGGCATTTTTACAGTATAAGGGAAAAAAAAGCTCAAAAACTCTATTAGTAGTATTTAGGAGTGTTTAGGAGTGTTTCTGCTGGAAAAACGCTCAGGAGAATTTACAAAAACATTTTTTTTCTGCTCCTAGACGCTGAAGCTCAAAAAATGCTAATAGCTTAAAGTAGGGTGCATGGACACATTGGATTACACTAGCTGCTAACTTTTAGGCCTCATACACAAGGACATTTCAAAAATAAACAAAACTTCGGGCCCGACGGCAAGGAAAAAAAATCTGCATTTTTCGGCGTTATGCATCGGCGTTAGTGAGCGGCGGCGTCAATAAGCGTTTCTTTTAAAAAAAAATCACCCCTCTGATATTTTTCAACCTAAAAATGCCGGTACAATATTAGTTGGCGTTAGTTGGCGTTTTGCGGCGTCAAAAAACGCCAAAACGTTACAGCCTCAGAACGCGCTGGCCGTGGGTTCTAGTTTCAGCTCACTAATGCCGACGCCATCTACAGCTCAAAAACGTCGGCATTTTTATGGGGCCATTGACTAACATGGAGAGTTGCAAAAACGCCAGAAAACGCCAGCATCAAAAAACGTCCGCGTGTATGAGGCCTAAGGCCTCATGCACACAGGACGTTTTGTGACTGTTTTTAGCAGCTGTTTTCAGCTTCAGACGTTTTTTTTCTACAGTCAATAAACCCTGCATCATGTTATCCTATGTGTTCATGCACACACAGGCTGTTATCAGCTGTTTTTAGCAGTGACGTTTTTGAGCTGTAAAAAAACCCAAGAGCTGAGGGTTTTTTTGGACTGTTTTCAGCTGTAAAAACATTCAAACGCTTAAAATCATGCAAAAATGCTCAAAAACGTCAATCCCCAAAGTTTTTGGACGTTTTAGACCAATTGGAAAAAAAATAAAAACCGCTGGCCCTTTAAAAACGCGAACAAACACGAAAAAACGGCTGTAATATAACGCTGGTAAAAGTTGAAAACATCCCTGATAAGCTACTGACGTTTTTTAGCTGTTTTTTTAAAGTCCTGTGTGCATGAAGCCTTAAAGGGTTGTAAAGGCAGAAGGTTCTTTTATCTTAATGCATTCTATGCATTAAGATAAAAAAACCTTCTGTGTAGCAGCCTCCCCAGCCCCTCTAATTACTTACCTGAGCCCCTTCTCTCTCCAGTGATGTCCACGAGTGCCTTAGCCAACCAGGACACTCCTTCTGATTGGCTGAGACACAGCAGCGGTGCCATTGGCTTCCGTGGCTGTCAATCAAAGTCGGTCAGCCAATCAGGGGAGAGAGGGGCTGGGTCAGGGCTCTGTGTCTGAATGGACACATGAAGCTCTGACTCGGGTGCCCCCCTGTAGCAAGCTGCTGGCTGAGGGGAACTAGATAGGAGGAGGGGCCAGGAGCTGCAAAGAGGGAACCAAGAAGAGGAGGATCTGGACTGCTCTGTGCAAAACCAACAGTACGGAGGAGGTAAGTATAACATGTTTGTTATTTAAAAAAAACAAGCCTTTACAATCACTTTAAGACCCCTTTCACACTGAAGCGGTTTTCAGGCGCTTTTAGCGCCTGAAAAGTGTCTGAAAACTGACTCTAATTCATTGGGATGGGTGCTTTCATACTGGAGCGGTGTGCTTGAGGGGAGGTAGAAAAAGCCCTGCAAGCAGCATCTTTGGGGCATGTTTGGAGCACTATAAATAGCACTTCAAAAACGCCCCTGCCCATTGAAATGAGTGGGCAGAGCTTCCAAAGCACCTTAAATGCACTTCAAAAGCACCGGAAAGTGGTTCTTTTTTGTTAAGGTCACGTGACAAAAAGCACCACTAAAAAGCTGCTAAAGCACCGCAAAAATGACCAGTGTTTTAGCGGCTGTTTTTGTAGCACATCAGTGTGAAAGGGGTCTTAATATAAGAACACTTACCTGTCCAGGGTTCCTGCAATGTTGGCACCCTAAGCCGGCGTATCCATTGACTTCGGGTGCAGGCGCCGGCATTGCAGATAAGGGAAACTGGATGTGAAGCCTTCAGGCTTCACAACCGGATTTCCTACTACGCATGTGTGAGTCACGCTGCACTTTCTAAATGGTCATTTTCTGGGACACACACTGTCTCAGAAGGCAGTAGGGGGAAGGAGGAGAGGATGATGCAAATACAGAAATTACATGCTTCGCTATGTGGTAAGACAGAAGTCCAGCTTGAAAACAAAAAAAAAAGGTACAAAGCGACAAAAAAAATGATATCCAAAAATGAGGGGGGGAGGGGTGGGGTGCTCTACTGTTGAAGGCCTAGTTTCATTTTAGCCTGGAACTCCAATTTAAGACCAGGAACCAATCCAACCCCCCCCCCCCCCCAATCCCCTCACCCCCTCCCCGCCAGTATTGAGTTGGCCGTCTGACAGGTTTCTAATCTGTAATGTAAACACAGAGTTGGTGAACAAAAAGAGTGGAGAGAGCAAAGTGCTGAGACCCAAAATGAATCACTGAAACTGCATACAGTATCTTTTTAATATGAAGGATTCATATTTGAAAAAATATATATGGTACTCACAGTTGAACCAAGGGAAATGCAGACTAATTCATATGCAAAAGAGGCTGCCTTAAGGAGAGGCTCAATTTTCCCCTCTGTGTTACTCCACACAGGTGCAAGTCCCAGTGTTCACTTGCAATGTTGTAGTCCAAGTATACAAATATGGACTACAAGAAGACTCTCAGCATTTAATTCTATTTAATGTAGCAAAAAAGCAATGGCTAAAAATATTTAAAATACAATAAGCCAACACGTGTTTCTTGTGCAACAGCCATGTCAAGTCAGGAACAACCCTCCTCTAACAAATCTGGTGACATCTAACTAGAAGTCACAAGATGAGACTACTATGATGCTTCAGTTATCCTTTAGTATCAATTCTCCCACAATGCATGTGTCAGATAACTCTCACTCATTAAAATCAATTTTATTCTGTAAAAGCAATGTTCTCATGGCATTCAGATCAAAGCAAACGCCTTGAGAAAGCGCGTCTGTTCCATGAGAACTGGTTGTTGGCTGGATGTATTTTAAATGTTCCTAGCCTTTGTTTTTTGCTAAAACTAACAGTTGACAGCGCCATGCTCCCCCTCATTGCTCCATTCTTGGACACATTTTTGGCTTCTTCTGTCAGCCATTGGGTAGACAGTGATTTTTGTACTGTAACTCCTGTTACCCATCACCCAGCTGTGTATTGCATTTCAAGAAATTATACCTTTAAATCCAGTGCATGCCCTTCTTCAATTTATATTTTTTGTTTGTTTGCCATAATTTTCACTGCTAAGTGTAATGCTCTCTACCATTAGGTAGGTGCTTAGAGAGGTTTTTGTGTTAAGTGTGGTAAATTTAGTCAGGCCTGATTGTTTTGAATCTTGGCAAGGGAGTGACTCGGGGAGTGGCTGGTGACTCGCAGATGTTGACACCTCTTCGTTACCTCCCCTTTGCTTCTAGAGGGTTCTAGAAGGAAGGGTGGGGAAGAGAGGTGGAGCTGCCTGGGGTGTTTGGGGAACCCTGACCAATCCCCAACTCTGAATTGGCAAGGGGCAGGCTTCCTCAAATACCTGGGGGTCAGCCCAGCCGGGGAGGAGAGTTCAGGTGGAAGAGAGTGCTGAGGCTGTCGGGGCCTTGAGGTGTGAGTGGTTCCTATGTTTTTATGGGTGTAACTGCACTTTTATGTGGGTATAGTCTGGTCATAACTTCCTGGAAAGTGGGCTTTAAAGTGTGGGCTGTGGTGTAGATTACAGTGTCCTGGGTTATGAACAATTATGTTGGTAAGTATGGCTTTAGTATGTGGTACAATTTGAGATCTGAAGCGTGAATGAGCAGCTAACAAGTCTGTTGAAATTGTGTTAGGCAATCATGTCAAAATGGACCTGAATCTCAAAGGAATGTGTTGTAAAATACGGAATCCAAAAAACATAAAAACAAAAAGACAATGCACAACTCAATCTGAGTAATCTACCAATGTTTATTGCAGATACATGAGCAATCAACCTCCTAAATACCCGTGAATCCTGTATACCCTCCTCCACCAACCAAACCACCCTGAAGAAAGAGGGGATTAGGGGCTGAATGCCCAAAGACCAGGAGACTCCTGGCTGTGGAAATAGGATGTAGTCCCCCCAGGGAGCTGAGTAACCCTCCCAACAACATCTCCCCTCTTACCCACCAGATAACACTAAATGAGCCTCAACCACCTCATCAAGAACCCCACATGCTCTCGCTTACACAGGGTAGAGATCTCCACCTTAAAGCCCCTACCGGCAAATTGAGCACTATACCATTGTCAAGCTATGGAGCATGACAGGGATCCTGCCACCCCAAAGCAATCCACTATCAGAATGCCAGTCCAAAGTCAATATTGAGATGTAGGAAACTCCTGCTAATTGGCTCCAAATGACTGTGATAAGTATTGAAAAAGTATATCAGGGACCAATCAAAGTAGCCTGGCCCATATGTCCAAATGCAGCCGATCCTTTATAGGATTGTATTTGGTGCAGAGCTGAGCCGGCCATCCATGATCTCATCAGAGGGATGAAGAAAAACAGCACACATGCATAATAAGAAATCAGTGTTCCTACATAGGAACTGCTATGAGTGTATCACTGGTCGTTGAGTTGGATCTGCCTTGCACAGATAAGAAAGTGCAGCTAGCATGTGTGGGACGATTCCCAAGTCCTTCAGGTAATAACTGCTTGCCACTACAGCTTCTGTAATGATACAAGTCTGTGTAGAAATATCAAGGCATACTCACTGTCCTCCAATCATGTGCTCCTCCTATTCAGGATTGATAGTCCACGCTGTTATCTCCCGGCTCTGTGCAGCTCTCTGATGTGCTGGGAGCTCCACTCCAGTAAATCAAGTACAGGTGTACGGCTTCTGGGCTACTAAACAGTCCTGAGTGGACTGATGGATAATGGACCAGGTATTTCAGCATTCTCCACGTTGTCCACTTGGAGTTCCTGGGGTGGTGGGGTCACTATGATGGGGGGCTAGAGGTGCATTCCAGCGTCAACGTCAGGAATGCCGGAACTTTGTCAGGACACAAATGTGGAATTGATTCTGCAAAGAATTGTGAAGAGCAAAGGGAGCCCTTACCCAGTATTAGTAGTGTTCCTACTATTTGTGTTCAAATGTTTCCAGGCAAGTTATGTGTGAAGGACAGTGGGTTACACAGACCCTTGACCTAAAATTAAATTAATATCTCTGGGGTGTATTGGAATGCTAATTGCAAGCCAACTTTTCTTGTTCAAAATTAGCATCCAAGTCCAAAAATGCTCTTTTGTCTGAATGAAATTCCAAAAGGGAAAAAGAGGTGCTTTCTAGAGCAAACTCGGATTGATCGGTCTATATACTTGTTCTAAGTGGACTCATCGATACACCACACAAATCATATAGAGATTCTTTCTCTTATGACTCTGTTAAGTCAATACCAACTTCTTACAAAGTCTGCCTGCTTTGTCCTGATACCCCTGTGTCCGCCCCCCCTGAGTACTCTCTCTGGAGAACAGACAGCCATATAAATTTCGGGCCTATGATTTGAAGGGTCCTGACGAAGCTCAACAACGAAACGTGTTGCCCTACTGCAAATCAACTTCTCACATTTGACAGTTGTTTGGTACAATGTATCATCAATCTTGTGCGAAGTTGTTTAATATAGTTGTAAGCGGTATCTCCTTTCTAGTGTTGGGGTAGTTATGTACTTGGACACCCCAAGAATACATGGCATATGTTTTTATGTCATTATTGTTTTATGAACTTCTAATAAACAATGTAATTTTATTATAAATTGTTATCTCCACTCTCGTGGTGGGCCCTTAAAGTCCACTATTTTAGAGGTTCTTCCTCTGGCTCCTTTTTTTTGAAATTCCAAAAGGCACACTACAAAATCTTGTGGAAAATCTTACCAGACTGGGTACTGTTATAACCACAAAGGGGGTAAAGCATATTAACGTAATTGTCCAACAAAGTGTTGTTGGGATGCTCAGCTCAAATTATTTATACTCTGACAGTGAAGTTGATTTACTAACAGATATACACATATGATTATGTATTGATTTGGGTCAATTAAATTGCAGACTTAAGAAATTTACTATGCACTCCTGATGTGTGTGTACACATGCACAGGCTGCAGCACATATATACCTATCAGTGAACCATGCACATTTCTTGTGGACATCCTCAAAAGTTCAAGAACAGCTCATAAGACTTAATGCATGTGTGATTAAAATACAGATCTCAGTGATAAATGCTCACACAAATGATTATTACCAACTTTCTTTAATCTAAGTTAAATGACATTCTAAATAATAATATGCCATTTAACTTAGATTAAAGAAAGTTGGTAACACTCATTCTTTTTATTTTAATTATTATTCAAACAAAATGTATGTACATGCAAGCCCACAATCAAAGTGTTCGTCAATAGTGTATGCTTTTATCTTTTATTTTAGTAAATTGGATCCACTGGTCTGAGCATTGACAGGCTGACCCCCCCATCCCTTTCAATCTCTGCAGCAATGCTGGTAGCGCTCATACGTCTATTTACCAAAGACAACCTCTGGATATGATGCTGATGATGTGCATTCAACTTCCTTGGTCGACCATGGCGAGGCCTTTTCTGAGTGGAACCTGTCCTCTTAAATCGTTGTATGGTCTTGGTCACCATGCTGTAGCTCAGTTTCAGGGTCTTGGCAATCTTCTTATTGCCTAGGCCATCTTTATGTAGAGCAACAATTCATTTTTTTCAGATCCTCAGAGAGTTCTTTGCCATGAGGTGCCATGTTGGACTTCCAGTGACCAGTATGAGAGAGTGAGAGTGATAAGACCAAATTTAACACACCTGCTCCCCATTCACACCTGAGGACTTGCAAAATTAACAAGTCACATGACACCGGGAGGGAAAATGGCTAACTGGGCCCAATTTGGGAATTTTCACTTAGGGGTGTACTCACTTTTGTTGCCAGCAGTTTAGACATTAATGGCTGTGTGTTGAGTTATTTTGAGGGGACAACAAATGTACACTGTTATACAAGCTGTACACTCACTACTTTGCATTGTAGCAAAGTGTAATTTCTTCAGTGTTGTCAAAAAAGATATAATAAATTAATTACAAAAATCTGAGGGATGCACTCACTTTTGTGAGATACTGTAACTAATAGAAAAATGAATTAAAACAAATAAACCAACTTGCATATATAGAACCCTAAAACCACAGTTAATTCACAGGAAAAAAAACCTTATAAAGAATGGTTAAATTTCCTTCAAAAAGAAAAAGAAATGTATTCCTAATCCCTAAGCCAATCGGAAGTTTGATGGATCAAACATTTATGGTAATAGGAGTCTGAAAGAGTTATTAGATATTATCAGAATGTTTAACTCTCTAACATCTACCTATAACTAAGATATCAGTGGCGTGGATTGACTAGCAGCATTTTAACAACTAAATGTTCACCTGATTGGGCACAATTAACAGGTATCTATGTAGGGAATCATTAGGAAACAGAGCATAGAGAGCCTTTGATCTATTTCTGTAACTAATTAGGTAAAATTCAGGAGACATAAGCTGGGTTTACATTCAGAGTTTTCTTTTCTTCAACCAGCAGGATGAATGAAAAAAAAAAATAACTCAGAGATTCAAGCATTCATGTAAGTGATGTGGATGTAGAGATCTACCCCGCTGTGCTATTGTATTCTGACAGCGGGAATCCCCCCCTTCCCTGCAGAATACACTGATCAGTGCTGCAGATATTGGTTGCAAGTGCTGATCGAATGCGGATGGATTTGCACAGGGCATCCCGGATCCTCACCTTCTAGGGTCCCTTTTTGGTGCTCCTGGCCCCTCCCTCCTGTTGAGTGCCCCCACAGCAAGCAGTTTGCTATGGGGGCACCCGAGTCGAGCCACAGCTCCGTGCATCCATTCAGACATGGAGCTGATACCTAGCGCCCCCTCTCTCTCCTGATTGGCTAACTGATTTTGATTGACAGCAGTGGGAGCCAATGGCGCCACTGCTGTGTCTCAGCCAATCAGGAGTGAGAGTATCAGACGACCGAGACACTCGTGGACATCGCTGGACAGAGATGGGGCTCAGGTAAGTATTAGGGTGGCTGAGGGTGGCTGCTACACACAGAAGGTTTTTATGCATTAAGATAAAAAACCTTCTGACTTTACAACCCCTTTAAGTGTTTAATCCTTTTAGTAAATCACCCATCAGTTGCCCCTTGTTTTACTCCTGCCTTCTTTGTATGTACTTTGTACAAGCGCTCCGGTCTGTTCCATGTATTGTTAATATTTATGTTCTTTGGAAAACATAACAAAAAGATGTGGAATGTGAACCACATGCTCAGCTGCTGAGTCATGGCACCACCAACTAGGATATGACTGAATAAATGTTTATGTAGCACAAAGGGTTTTGCTTTCTTTTTCCTTCGAATTAACCCCACACATTACTTGGGCTTGAATAACACTTTTGGCAAATGCTAAGAAAACCCAATTACAGGAAGGCATTTCAAGTGTTCTTTGATCCTCCCACTCTGAGCACTTCCGGGCTTGCAAATGTTAGATTCTGGCCAGCAGTGGCCAGGAATGTAAATAAATCAAGTAATCTCTGTTTTAAATATTTTTTGCAAGCAGGGTATCAAGGCTGCAATAAACCTCTGATGTCTCTATAAAGAGGACTCCTGTCCCTCTTCCTTTTGCACCTAAGCATGTATGCACCTTGGACAGTTGCAGGTAAACAGTGATGGGCATCACATCTTGGATATGCAATTTTCAATGCTTTTTATCAATTTTTAATGCAATTGTTATAAAGAGGAAAATGCAATACAAGAATGTGTTGAAAACCATTTTAATCATTTCACCTCCCCAAAGATTAAAGTAAAATAAGATTTGATATTGTTTTAACCCGAACCTTTAAACTTTAGTTATTAATCATGGCCAGATAAGTTTTTTCTTAACCATGCAGATTAAAATGGCAATATTAAATATCTGACTATAATTAAGTGTAACAATGAAAGAGTTAAGGGTATGTTATCTGGTGGAAAAAAAAACTTTGTGGTGCACCTTGGTACCCTAAGAATGTTCCTATGAGTTCCCTTTTATATGCATTGGAATATATCCCTTTTGGTAAGCCCTGGTTTGCCATGCCTGTAAGCCAGACTACATAGCCAGACTTTATTAACAGGACCCCCATCCTCCCCACAGTTTTTAATAGAATTCACCTATAAGTTCAGATTCATTGGATTTTTAACAAGTTTCTCCAAAACCTTGGCAAATTGAACCCAAGCAGATTTACTATGTACTGCTCACTATTTTTGAGGGATATGGATGTGTTCTTGTACCAAAAAGGTCCACTTGTTAAGGAAGAAAAAAATTAGCAAAAAAGAAAAGTTAAACAAAACATTTAGTTCATAGTATAAAAATAACAATCACATTTACAAAATAAAACACAAAAGAAAAATAAACACTTATTTAAATAAATTAAATGACTCCCATAAAATTTTGTGCAGTCTAAATTGGGGTGTCTAAACTTTTGACCTACCTGGGCCTCATTGAAATAAGAGAAGTTGTCTTGGGGGGCACATAAAATACACTAACAATAAGGATAGCTGATGAGCAGTTCCTCCTGCGGCTCTCAGCTGGTAGGTGCAACCGCTGGGCACATTCACTATAATGACAGTTCACCAGTGGCCATGCATATTTGCGGCTCTCTACACAGCCTTTATTACAACCTACCAGAACTACACCAGAAAGTGGGAAGTTTGACTGGGCTTTTATTACGGGCTTCAATTTACAGCATAAAGAAGTCGAAAATGTATTCAGAAAACATTGGGAGATATTGCAAAAAGACCCCACTCTGAGGAAGATGTTGCCATCCAGACCAAAATTTATTTACAGAAGGGCCCCAAGACTTAGAGACTTGGTAGCAAAAAATGTCCACAGACCCCCAACTAGAAAACCTATGTTTTTGGACAGTGAAGGTTCTTTTTGATGCAGGAGGTGTAGGGCATGCAGAACTTCCCGGAATAAGGATAGGGGAATTACCACGTTTGCATGACAGACCACTGGGAAAGAATTTGAAATTAAAAGGTTTATCACCTGTGAATCTAGATATGTAAACGTTTTGCTTATGTGTCCATGCAATTATCAATATATAGGGAGAACCACTCGTACGCTGGCAAAAAGGGTGGGAGAACACATGGCAAATATTAAAAAAGGTTTCAGGTTGCACAGTGTTTCTAATCATTTTAGACAAGTGCATAATCGTGACCCCAGCCTATTAAGATTTTGGGGCATAGATAGAGTGGTACCACATTGGAGAGGAACAGATATGACCAAAGCTGTCTCCCAAATGGAGACACGGGGAATTCACAAATTACGGTGTTAATGGCGCTGAAGTCAGTAATACTGAAATGAAGATGGGGGCAGGGGGGATCTACCACCGGGCATAGATAGAGTGGTACCACATTGGAGAGGAACAGATATGACCAAAGCTGTCTCCCAAATGGAGACACGGGGAATTCACAAATTACGGTGTTCATGGCGCTGAAGTCAGTAACACTGAAATGAAGATGGGGGCAGGGGGGATCTACCACCGGTCCGCTCCCCTACAAAAAATGTGGATGTCTTCCTAGGCCGGCTGTCCCGTCCGAGCACCATCCTCCCAGGCAGGGAAATTAGGGCTCGGATGGCACAGCTTAACGGCAGGGAGGACGGCGCTTGGATGGGAGGCGCCATGCTCACAGACAGGAAAGACGGCGCTTGGATTGGACAGCTTAACGGCCTAGGAAGACATCCCCATTTTTCATAGGGCAGCAGAACGTCGGTAGATCCCCCCCCGGCCCCCCCACCTTCATTAG